>CM061534.1:42847242-42904363 GCA_030545055.2 Neoaliturus tenellus
ATATCCACTTTTTGTACCTGAAAAAAAACCAAGATATCTAAACAGTTTGGATGGATTCTGGATGAAAGGGATTTCAATGAACAATCGTGCACTCTATTGATATTTTTGTATTGAATTTTTAACCAAACGTTGCCTTATTCCTGTAGTAAAGATCACATACAACTAGATAGGATCCATTTTGTTTCGTGTAACACGGAAAAAAATATCTCTTAAAACATTTTTTTAACTCACCTGCCAGTGAGCAACGTACAGCCGCCCTCCCCTCGTAGGTTGACACAGGTGATGTTATGCGTGTGTTCCCGGTAAGTCTTGACTTTGGCTTCGTTTGGCGGCAGACGGCGGTCAAACAGATGAACTGCACCGTCCGAGTATCCGGCCGCCAACAATGAACCGCCTGCAAGCATGGCACGGTTTGAAAGGATAAAATTCAAACTGTGGGCGGAATATTGAGGTGCAAGCCTTGCCACATAACTTGACAAATGAATTTGCATAACTATTAAGTTAAAATTATTGGACAATCAGCTGTTCCATAAAAATTAACATGTAACATAAGCTTGAAGTTTTTTGAAAAGTACCCTCTCTCCCCAACTCGCCCATCCCAGCTCTGTTTTTGGCCATTTGTCAACTTTTGTGGCGAGACTTAGAGTATGATGGCAATTAAAATCTGTGCCCACTTAGAACCATTCCGCACCATTTTTGAACAAGACAATAATATTTGCCTTGGATAGGACAAATGCCAAGAACTCATGGACTAGTTGCAATGGAGAATTTTTTTTCTTTCTGCTAGGTGTACAGTATAATCTATATATTAATACACAAGCATGTTTCATTTCCTCCTTTTTTCTCAGCTCGTGTACATCGTAGGATAAATCCGCGCATACCATTAGAAAGGCTGTAGATGAGCAGAATCACATTCTAATTCATATCGGACTCCAGAACTACGCCCCACAGGCTTTCAAAGTTCTAATGTTAATCTTATGGAAAAAGAGAATTGAATGAATCATTGGACAGCTGCTGTAAAAACAATTGATAGAAAATTAGGAAGAACAGATGTTTTAGTTCTAAAATGTTTTTAAGCTTCTTGGGTCCAGATCAACTGAAATTTTGATCGAATTTCAATCAGGAGGCGATCTCTAGTTTTTTTAATTGCTAAGATTAGACTAAGTAGCTTTCTGCACACAGTTAATATGTAGAGTAGATTTAAAAAGTACCGTGTTATGCCAAATTAGCCTCAGTAAAAAGTGGATGTGACAAAAAACGGGGTTTTAAGATGTAAACATAGTTTATACAATAAAACATTTGCATTACCAATATACTCCAAAGGTTTTAAGCAAGTCAATAAATATTGTTTTTTGTTCAATGCATTCTTGCATTGTGTCTTGAAAATAAATTATACTGATTCTGAAACCATGAGAGTCTAAATTCAATTGAAACCTGCACCATTACTAAAAGGTTCATTCCTTGCTTTGATCCAATGCACTTTTGTTTTAAGACAATATTGTGTGGGACAGTTTTCATTAAAAGTAATTGTACACAGTGCAGCAGTTATTTATTCTCATACGGTTCCGCCTGCCAAGTTTTTTGATGCATTCAGGCCTTCTTCGACAGTTGTTCTTTTTTGATGTGGCTGTTGAATACTTCCTCAACAGTGTTATCTGTTACTTTCACACAGGCTAATTTTACGATCAGTTCCACAGAGAAAATAAGACCAGAGGTGACAGGAGCATGTGGACTATCGGTAGTTCTAAGATTAGCTGCTAGAGCGAGAAAGGATGCTGTGTCCCATCCTAAAGAAAAGAAAGTGAGTCAATCAGGAACAGCTGTGATAATGGAGGGTATTCCTCTTTCCTCCGCTCCAAATCGGGTGGTGTAGAGGTGTCCACCAAGCAGGAAGGCGGCCGAATAAAAAGAGGCGAGGAGCCTGGAGACGGTGATACCCTCTCGTGGCGAATCTAGGAATTGCAAATATAGACTACCTCGTCATTCTCTAGACACCCAATTTTTTAGCACCTAATTGTATCCTCTTGTCTTTCTTCTCTGTGTCAGTTTGGACAAAAACATAAAAGGTTTACTAAAATGTTGATTGCTTGTAATCACCATTCACTACCGTACTCACCGGAGTGGTCGAAGTCGAGGCAGGTGATGGCGGCGTCGCTGCCGCTCGTATAGTCGCACACCTTTAGCTCCCGGTCGCCGTCCCACACCCGGATGACTCTCCAGTCCGCTACCAGGAGGTGCTGTAGCGACTGGTCCCACGTCATCACCATGCCACCACCTACTGGCAACACATTGGGTGGCTAACCTCTCTAAAGTACAATATGTAATGTTGGGATTCACAGATTTTGGTTTACAATAGAGCCAATCCAAACGAATCGATAGCGCTGTTCGGTCTAGTGCATTTTTGGAATTGATGGAGATGGAATTCATAATGCAATATATTGGTTTGGTTACTCCTAAACTCGAACACGACATACGATACCGGAACTCAATAAAGATAGAACCAGACAAATTTTCGCTTGGATAGGAGTAAGCGAGTCTTCAAAGATAACAATACATAGCCTTACAACAAAATTTATAAATTGTACTCTAACCGCCAATTTTACAACACCACAAATAATTGAATCCGGGGAGGGAGAGCAAAGTGTGGATAACCTGTGGAAATAGTAAAGGTCATCTCCAGGGATTCATGGTTGTGAGCAGGAAATTGTGGTACTCACTCGGACCAGTGAAAAAAGAATAAGTTGATTTAATTTTAAGAAGTGTGATAGCCACATTTACTTCAATAATTCGTAAATTTTAAAACTATTTCCAATTTTAATTTGTAATTAAACATTATATAGCCCAAAATTGAAAATAAAATAATACTTCCTAAGTAAATTTAACTTGATTTAGTAGTACCAGGAGGACCGAGCTTATGCTAGTTAAAATTATTAATTCAGGTTGAAATAATAAAACGTCTTCCAACACTACTCGATATATTTACACTTATACTGTAAATGTTTACAGACGGTAAATATATATAAAAGATCTTACAATGGCCATTATAAGATCTTTTATATATATTTACCGTCTGTAAACATTTACAGTATAAGTGTAAATATATCGAGTAGTGTTGGAAGACGTTTTATTATTTCAACCTGAATATCATTACCAGCACGTATAATGCTAATCAAGAAGTTATTTAAAATTATTAAGCGTCACTTTTCTGTCGCAACTAAAGCTCGTTCGCTCTGCTCACACGCCCTTTTCTTTTCCAAGAAAAGATAGTTCACTTCGCTCACTCGCCAGGCCAATTGGTGTTGCACTTTGATACAACTTTGTTGAACCATATTTTAGAAATGAAACACATTTGTTTATATCTACAATTATCAGCTGACTTTTGTTCAATTTTGTAGATACAAAAAATAACATGGGAACTTTGAAGGGTTCTAGGACAATAACTGGAATTTTCCCAGCTATGGGACGAACTCCAATCGATTCCTAGTGGCCAAACCACCCATACTCATTAAAAAAAATCCTTGTAGAGAAAAAATTTTACCAGTGAAAACAGTACTTATTTTAGAGTATAAGATTTAAAAATTTATAGGAATAAAATCCCTGTGACAAAATAATTGGATAAAAACATCATTCCATAATTTTAGCAAGAATTGATCCTACCTTAAATCCTGGTACTACCACAAGAACACAGGACATGGTAGTAGTGGGAATGGGGGCTTTTGGGCCAGTTCAAGGTCACCCGAGCGATGACGTCATCGATGACGTCATCGAGGTCAATGACCCCATCGATGACGTCATCGATTGCATCATCGATGACGTCACCACCAATGACGTCACATCCATGACGTCACACCCATGACGTCACAGAAATGACGTGCTAATGACGTCATCACCCTTACGTCACCAAGATGACGTCATCGATGTCACAAAAGGTCAAGGTCACGCTGAAACCTAAAATTTTTCGGCACTTTTGCTGTTTCTCGCACTACGCTCCGAGTTTCAGTCACAGGTACCATGACCTTGACGACTTGGAGCGAATTTTCGATGAGAAACAGCAAAAGTGCCGAGGAAATTTGAAGTTTGCAACGTTACTCTGCCTAAACCGTCATGTGACACCGCTCGGGTGACCTCGAACTGGCCCAGAAGCCCCCATTCGACCATTACTGCAACCGCGATGCGCACCCTACGACAGACACCGAGCGACTGACTGTCCGGCCCCGCGCACTCTAGGTATATGGGAAGTGGTGGGGGAAATTGTGATGACCTTGGGAAACTTGAAAATGTCAAGCCGGGTAGCACCGTTTCGGTGCTACCTTAAAGTTACATGCTAAAGTGTGATGACCTTGAGTTAAAACATAGAAATACTACAAGTTGATACCGTCCCAGAGTTAAAGTGTGATGACCTTGAGTCAAAACACAGAAATAATACAAGTTGATGCAGTCTCAGAGTTAAAGTGTGGTGACCTTGAGCTAAAATACTGAAGTACTACAAGTCGATATTGCCCCAGAGTTAAAGTGTGATGACCTTGAGTCAAAACATAGAAATACTACAAGTTAATACCATCCCAGAGTTTAAGTGAGATGACCTTGAGTCAAAACATAGAAATAATACAAGTTGATGCAGTCCCAGAGTTAAAGTGTGATGACCTTGAAGTTGTAGAAGTGTGGTGACTTTGAACTACCCCAAATTGTCAGGAATTGGAGTAGCAACCGCGATGTGCACCCTACGACGGACACCGAGCGACTGACTGTCCAGCCCTGCGCACTCTAGGTATATGGGAAGTGGTGGGGGAAATCTCAAGGTCATCCAAATTGGGTTTTAAAAAAATAAGAAACTCTAAACCTCATGCTCCTCTTCTTCCCTTTCCACCTCATTTGTAGTATATATGGTTGACGATGGTAAATTTGACAAATACTCCAGTGATTGTTGATCGTCTTGCTGCAGTATAACTTCAGACCAATCATAATCTAAAGTGACCTTGAGCTTTATTCCCGGGTTGTCGAGGAGAATAGACTTCATCCAATCGCAGATGGTTTCTAAATAATGCACGTTGTCGATTGTCAATTTCCAATTCGTATTGGGTACATCTTCGGTGGAAGACATGGCATTGCAAGCAGGTGTGTCCGCCATGGTTGTTGGAGGAGGAATGATGCTTGGTGCAGCGAGCAATGCTGGTATTACAGAGTAGTGGGGGAAATTTCAAGGTCATCCAAATGGAGTTTTTTAAAAAAAGGAAACTTTTTCTATTTACTTATAACATAACCACTTAAAACTAAAAGGATTGGGATCAACAGTACGTTTAATCATCATATTCGTTATATTCTTCCTGTTTCTCAGTTTTCACCTCCGCCCGGATAGTACCTCCACTCTTCAGCTCCTTTTCGGCTTCTTCTAGTTGCTGGGTAATCGCCATCTGACATTGAAGTTCAAAATCATCACGCGGCACAGATCCGCAAATATCCATCTGAGCCAACCAGAGCTGCCTGAGGTTCTTTTCCTTTTCCTCGACAGCTTCGACGGCTGCATGTAATTCCTTTTCTGTAATAGAGGAGTCCCACAATTGTTGATCATCGGTTTTGTTGACAACCTCCTTTTCAGACTCCTTGTACAAATTGTTCAGCTCCTGCTGAGTCTTAATGGTTACCTCCTCGTAACTAGCACAACTTACATTGAGAGATTGAGACATCTTGATGTTGTACGGTTGACCGTTGGAGTTGAAATGAGGCTGAGGCACAGCGCTTGGGGGTACTATGAAAAAGTGGTGGGGGAAGTTTCAAGGTCATCCAAATTGTGTTTTAAAAAATCCTATCTTGTTACTGAGCACATATGTCAGTAACAAGATAGGTGTTTTTTTCTCTTTTACATCTTTAATATAACAAATAAATAAACATATTCTACAATGGTAAGAAGAAGGAAGACAACTGCTAGTCAGCTGAAATAATCCAAAGTCTGGCTCGCTTCAGTCTTCATGGACGCCGGTGATGAAGTCGCTGGAGAAGAGTAATGTTCAGACTCTTCTTTTGGGTGTCGGAGATTGCATATATTGCAAGCGTAGACTTGCACATTTATACGGTAGCCTCGCGCCACCATCAGCTGCAACTCCTTGTACAAGTCGTTCAGCTCCTGCTGAGTCTTAATGGTTACCTCCTCGTAACTAGCACAACTTACATTGAGAGACATCTTGATGTTGTACGGTTGACCGTCGGAGTTGAAATGAAGCTGAGGCACAGCGCTTGGGGGTACTATAAAAAGTGGTGGGGGTGTTTGCATCGAAGCAGGTTTAACCTTTAGCTTGGTGGTGGGGGTAACTGTGAAATGCAAAGGTCAAAGGTCAAGGTCACCCGCGAAGTTTAAAAAAAAATGCAACATATCAATATGTGACAAACTTCACATATTGATATGTTGCATTTTTTGTCTTTTATGGTTTATTTATTTATAAAACATTACAATAACATATGTACAACAGTAAAATTAAAATCTAACACTGCTGCTTGTCGGCGATGTGGATGGTCAACTCGGTGGAATTGCTACCCGTGCAACCGTGGGAAACCAGGTAGAGACAGCCGGGTTGGATGGAGCGCAGATCCTCGTTCTGGAGGAGATGGACGAACCGTTTCGGCAGGTAGACTTGGAACTTGGGCTCATCCCCCGGAGTGAACGGTGCCTCGCTAAGACTGCAGCAAATGGCCTCTCCAACTGAAGTCTCCATCTTCTTCATGGCGTGGATAATGTAGTGCTTCTCGTCTTTAAGTTCGGAACACTTCTTGACGGGTAGTATGGTAGATTTGGAGTGAGCATTGAACTGCTCAACCAAAGTTTGCAGGAACTGGTGAGATGCCATGGTTGAGTTAAAGATTGTCTTCTTCTTCGTCTTCTTGCTGGGAGATGTTGTCGTCTCGGAATCTCGAGTAATACTCATGCCAGGTCCCGGTCTGCTCCTCACTTATATAACCCCCGTCACCCCCACCACTCCCCACTTCCCCACTTTGAAGGTAAGATGCGAGTTTATAGGCGTTTTTTAAAGCGCAATGTCTATCTTTTTCATGTTCTGGACTTTTAGTACAAATACAAACATTTTCCATCGTATACTTGTAGTTTTTATCCAAGTCCACATCATTAACCGGAACATGAGTAAATTCTTCGATCCATCTCTTCTTTTCCAGTCCTTTTGTATAAATATTGGTAAACCTGTTTGAAAACTGATGCATGATGTTATATAAGTCCGTGTAACTTGCAAAACCATCATACCAATCGATATGATGGAAATATCTTGAAATCCACCTGTTGGTAGTAGCGGCTTTGCTAGTTAATGATGAATAAGAACATGGTGGTTTGAACAAAAATGTATATGGAACACTTGTATTGATATCGAAAAACACAAGTTCTTTTATGATAAATCTATCATCATTACCCCGAAACGCTTGGAACTCAATTATACCAGGTTTGGACTTTACTTGTTCTTCTTCCTTGTCCATTGCGAAGATCACCCGTCTGCTCATGACGAAGTCCAAAGGTCAACTGATTTCCACACCACGGTAGGTACGACTTTTATACCTGGCCGTACAGTTGTTGGCGCGTTGGTGTATATTTAACGTGGGCACCGTCCCCGGTAGGCCTAACCCCACAAAGTGTTTGATATTGTTTTAAAAACCAACCATTGTCATCTAAGTTTCCATCTTTACATTCTCCTTGTTTTCATTTTCATCACTAACACTTGATTCTTCTCCTCCTTCTTCCTCTTCTTCCTGTTTTACTGATTTCTTATGTAGTTGAGCGTATTTTTCCAACTGTCTCCACATTTGTACTTCATGAGGAACCCTATTAAATATAGAAGTATCCACAGGTCCGTACAATATAGGTGCGTCCGGTTGTTTGTCCAAAGTGTCTTCCAAATAATCTTTAATAATAGAACTTGAAAACACTAGTTGTCTCAAGTATCTTGTTATTGGTTCAGTTGCACAGGTTAGAATAAAAAACTCTTCTCGATTAAGTTGAATCTTGTTATCATGTCTTGTTGTGTCTCTAAACCGCAATTGATGGTCACCACGATTCTTTATAATATCAATTTCCACATTTGAATCCAAAAGTCCTACTCTTGTCTTTCTTCCATACATGTTACTAGTTAAATAGCATTCTAGCAGATGCAAGTGCTTCATAAAAGATTCCCAAGCACTATCGGTGAACAAAATCATTTTGGGTCCATGAGTCAAAATTACAGTAGGTGAATAATCCGTCGATTTCATAACACCGATTAAAACACTTTTGTCCAAACTGGATGAGATTGGATAAAATATTCGCAAGAATACCTCACTCAATATGTTAGGAGAAATATTATCTTCAGTATCCCTTTTCTTCTTCTGTGCATTCTTTCTTCTTTTACCTTTTTCCTCAACATTATTACTGCCGTGGAGTTGTCCGCAAGCGTTGTGTTCATCTCCCTCCGGTTGACCTTGAAGATCTAAAAAGTCGGATATCTCCTTCTCAATATCTACTACATTTTCTTGTGTACCACTAGGAGAAGCCATATTGAATAAGATGCTACCCATACAAGAACAGGCAACAAACTGATGAGGAGCGACCTGAACACTCTGCTTTTATACTCGCGGAATGCATTGGAATGTAACAAAACCGGTTTTTTACAATACATTTTTAACAATTCCAGTTAAAGGTGTGTATGTTACGATTTTATCATGTAGAATTAAACAGTATGCAGTTGTATTAGCCGATATAGGCGCGTTGAATTCCATTTCTATTTTTATATCTACACTTGATGATTTTACCGATTCATTTTGTTTAGAACAATCGATTACAACTATAGGGTAACCATCTAAGTATTTTTCTGGTGATAGTAAAGGTGCATTCGTTTTACCATAATATGAACTTTGGAATCTTGCATACATATCGTACAATATGCTGTACTTTTTATTAGCGAATGACACATTTAAATTATCGTATGGAAAAAATTGTGAATTTAAATAAACTTTAATATTTTCAAGTTGCAATGATCAAATTGGCCTGCATGTTTGGTGATGGTGTCTCTTCTGCCTGTTTGTAAACCAAATATAATATACCTGGCTCGTTCCACATAATTAGATGTTTTAACTGTCCAAGTGTGTCGATCCGTAGTTGGCAAGCTGGGATGTTCATGAAATTCCCAACTTCTAAAAGGAATTACAATATCACGATCAGCCTTTAACTTTCTTAATAGTAGCATTCTATGCTCGTCAGCTAATTTTACATGTGGAACTCTCCATACAATTTTGTCTAATGTTAATTTCCATTCTAAAGTTGCATCTGTTGTACCGTCTGGAGCTTTAATAATATCTTTATCGTTTGAAGATCTCAACAAAACTAATTCTTGTTTAACGTTTAATATTATTTTCCTATAATCTTCAGCAAAACCAAGCAACAAACGTAACGGAATATGAAAATCAAAATTTCCATTTGTATCTGGAGTGATTGTGTCTTTTGCAGGTAAAACCCATCCTGCAGGTTGTATTAAATTGGTTTCATTAGGTGATATAGATGTTAATCCCTTTAAAGTTGTTGAAATACCTACTTTTTTAGTAGAATCAACTGTTACACCTGATATTTCATATCTAATTTCATCAAACAGGAAAGCCATGGGATTATTTATAAATGGAACTGTTGTACCAGTAGTAGTACCGTCCTTTTTAGTAACTTTTCCTTCAATATACAAGTAACTTTCACATGGTAGTGTGTAAATGTCTTGATTTTGTATGGGAATACGAATTTCATCGTTATTGTTTAATTTTGATGAAGTGTAAGGGTTGTGGGTGTGATATTCTTTTTCCCATAGGGTTTCGTCGAATGTTGGACCCTGAGCTATATCCAGTATATCCATTTTCGGTTACTTTTAATCCAATTCTCTCTAAGAAACGAATGTTCTCGCGTGTTAACTCCTCCACAGCTGAAGAGCTACTAATGCGGATTCCCGTAGGTTGTTCGCTTTTAAATGTTAAACCCATGGTTTTGTATTAAAGTGTTGATTTTAAATGTAATCTAACCGTAATAGGCTCTTCTCGGAAATCTATCAAGTTACCGTCTTGATCCAATACGTTCAACACGATGTCTGAAATGAAAGTGGTGTTCAAAGGTAGATATACCAGGTTTTGCGGCTTTTCAACAATTTTAAATCCAGGTGGTACACTGGGGTAAAAAGTATGTATTATATGAGTATTTGCTCCATCTCTGTAAGCTCCTTGTATAATATTACAAGTTATGTCTATACTATTGACTTTTAATATTGTTACAGTTTGTTTACCGGAATGTGTTTTATTTGGTTCTAAAATCGCTCCATCTTTGGGAAATCCTAATAAATCACCAATTGAGTCTGACTTACTGAAATCTATATAATATTTTGAAGTAAGCTCAGCTTTCATTGTATTGTTATTACCTTTTAGCGTTATATTGTCTTTTCCCATTTTATTTTGCAAAAATTCATTAATATGATCAATTCATAAGAACCTGTGGGTAGAGTGCAAACTTCCAAGTCTGTAAACTTCCCACTGGCATCTTTTCCTTTATAATAATGTAATAAGTTATTTTTACCTTCCGTAACATTGGGAATAGAGTTGTAAGTTGTAAAATCCAACAGTGCTGCCTCCAAAATCTTCCTTTTTGCAAGCGTAACGCTGGAAAAAGGATACTTCGTAAAGTGGACGATTTTCCTGTTAATGATACCGTATAGGAAGACATCTCAATAGTGACTGATACTTTTAGCTAGGAATTCCAAACATAAATGGCCGCATATTGAAGTATTATCAGGTTGTTCTCTTTTATAGTTGTAATATATGTTTTTAGCAGATTTAAAGTAATGTTCAAGTTCTTTAGGTGGTGGCAAATTTCCAAAACTATCAAAATAATATACATTACTATTTAGTTTCTTATAACACACCCAATGGGTGCCGGACCCTTCAGTATTATCCAAATTTACGATTCCAGTCTCATTTTTCCATATTTTCTTTGGTAAACTGTCTTTCATAAATACTCCGCGGAAAAATGGTATTTTTAAACAGGAAATATATTTAAATAATTCAACATTAGTCAACGCTTTATGTGGTATAACCAATTGATTTCTTTTATTTAATATGCACGATACGGTCTTAGGTATAGACCAGCCCCGTTTTTTACCATTGACCATATTGTCGGTTTTTTATTATTTTTCCTCGGAGAACGTCTTTTTAGTCTAATATTACCACCATGTTTTCTCTTGGTTGATCCTTTTTTATTCTTACCCCTCCTTTTTCCACCTCCTACCGCTGTTTTAGCCTTCATACCTGCTGTTACCGCTAAAGCTGCTGCTTTTTCCGCAATACTAGCGTCACTAGACTTTACTCGTTGCCAAGCTATATTCGCTAGCTTTTTATCAGCGATTGACCTATTTTTTGAATCGGTAAACGTGGAATATGCGATATCGTGTTCTTTACAAGCCTGATCTAACTTATTTATGCCTGGATCACCTCTTTCCAGTCGTTTTTTCAATTTAGTTCCTGGTCCGCAATACTGATAACCTCCCGGTATGTGAAATTCGTATGGTAAAGCGTCTATTGCTCTGTTTACGATAGATCCTACTGAATACGATTTAAAGCTTTACTTAACAGAGAAACCGCTGTGGACGTGATACCGCCTCCTTTCCGTATAGTGTCTCGATATGGACTGGTGTAATGAAACGCCATGATTGTCTTTTATATTCGAAAAGCGTAACCCATGTGTTACCTCTATGACAGGTTGCACATAAATGATGTAATATATGGTGTTATTTAATTAAATATCAAAATCACCCCAATCTGATGATCTAAACTTTTGTGTGTTATGATTAAAAAAATATTTATAAAGAATTTCTTGTTTAATCCATGTATTTCTCATTTTTTCGTCAATAGGTTTATGTTGTCCTGCTGCAATATAATTATGCATATCAAATAATAAATTACCTATTACTTTAACAAGAAAATTAACAGTTACAGCGTTATTGGCATAATCAGGGTCTGCAACATTTGTTAATCGTTTGTTATCACAATTCCACCATTTTTTTTCCAGTTGGCTCTAATTGTATTATCTGTTCATAAGTAACAGCATCACCAGGCTTTTCACCAATACCTAAATTTGTCAATAACTTTCCTTTACCATCCCAAACATAATTGTTTTCTTCAAGCAAAGTAAACTTTTTATTTCCTTGTACAAATACATCTCCTTGACGTGTTACTACTTGGTTTTGTTTCACAAAACCGGAGGTTTCTTGTTTTAAAGTTTCCTTCATTTGACCCACCGTTGCACCATCTGATGGTGCAAAACCATCTTTTACATTCGCTAAACAATTACCAAGACAGTCAATAACTCCTACATCACGTGTAATACAATGATCTTTGATGTATTTTAAATTTACAGCATCATTTTCATTTTTTGGATAACCTATATCGTTAATAACAAATTTATAAAAAGAAAACCCATCTTTTGTCTTTTCAGGTATTATAGAATGTAAATAGCGTCTATTTATGCTGTCTTTTTCATCTACAGGGTCTGCTACGTTAGATATACGTCGATTTTCAGCATTATACGTTTTTCCATCGAATTTTAACGTATTTTTCAATTCCGATGATAAATAACCTCTGTTTATTGCATCAGCGTTTTGATTTGGCTTACCGACGTTGGAAATTCTATGATTACCCGCGTTATATGTGTTTTTGTCTAGTTTCAGTGTTGGTAATATCTCTTTTTTTAATACTTTTAAATTTATTGCATCATTTTCATCTGTGGGATCATTAATGTTTTTTAACCGTTTATTACTAATATCATAATCTCCATCAGGTGTTTGTGGTAAGCCAGCACCTCTTTTTAAAGTATTAAAGTAATATAATCCATCCGAGGAATATCGTCCGAACTTGTCAACACTCATGGTGCAACTGAATAACATTCTAGAGTGTAACCCATTTTTATAATATTAGTCTCGATTTCTAACCCATATCAGTTTTTATACAAATTCTTAGTCTTTATCAGTTACATTTTCATCGCTCCCGGGACATTTAAAATATTTAAAATTTCCACTAACTAATGCTCCGTCTGATTCATTTCGAAACACATGATTTTTATGAATAAATTGTTCACCAGACAATTTTCTAAATCCGCTAAATGAATTTGGATCTGCAATTAATATATTTTGATAATCATTTACATCCATTAATTTAAATCTTTGCTTATTATAAATAAACTCTTTATTTGCACTGTCATATTGTAATGTTTGTCCTACAGTTGCAGCATCATTTGGATCTCTTCCATTATGCAAGTATTTTATTACTTTATTTTTACATGTAAAAAATCTAAAAGAATGATCTGGATCTAGATGTACGGTTTGTGATAAAGCAGCTGCATCATGTTTTTCATAACCCCATCCCATATTTGATAACCCTTTACCCATGCAATCCCAAGCATTATTTTTGTATGTTAATAAATTAAATTTTTCATTACCTTGAACAAATTCATCCCCTTGCTTTGATACTACTTGATCTTGTTTTACAAAAGAGGTTGTTTCTTGTTTTAAGGTTTCCATCATTTGACCCACTGTTGCACCATCTGATGGTGCCGAACCATCTTTAACATTCGCTAAACAATTACCTAGACAATCAATAACTCCTACATCACGTGTAATACAATGATCTTTTATATATTTTAAATTTACAGCATCATTTTCATTTTTCGGATAACCTATATCGTTAATAACAAATTTATAAAAAGAAAAACCATCTTTTGTCTTTTCAGGTATTAATGAATGTAAATAGCGTCTATTTACGCTGTCTTTTGCATCTTTAGGATCATCTACGTTGGATATACGTTTATTTTCAGCAGTATACGTTTTTCCATTGAATTTTAGCGTATTTTTTAATTCTGATGATAAATAACCTTTGTTTATTGCATCAGCGTTTTGATTTGGCTTACCAACATTGACAATTCTATGATTACCTGCGTCATATGTGTTTTTCTGTAGTCTTAATGTTGGTGATATATTTTCTTTTAATACTTTTAAATTTATTGCATCGTTTTCATCTGTGGGATCTTTTATGTTTTTTAACCTTTTATTAGTTATATCATAATCTCCATCAGGTGTTTGTGGTAAACCAGCACCTCTTTTTAAATTATTTGCGTAATATAACCCATCCGAGGAGTAACGTCCGAACTTGTTGACACTCATGGTGCAACTGAATAGTAATCTAGGGAGTAACGCATTTTTATGAGATTACCCCACGGTTTCGGAGTTCATCCACTAAAGCCACCCATTCGTTTTCCAATCCAGTATGACCCGCTTCTTTAGCTTCATGTATTAGTTTCATTCTATCCACCAATTTATTGATATTATTGTAATAAATCACATTTGTGTTATATAGTTTCTTCATTAAACCTGTACCTGTAACAGATTTGTTTCTTTTTCTTGGTTCTGGAGCACTTATATCCAAAGTGGATGACACAAACCTTCGTTTTACAGGTTTTCTTGGCATTATCGGCATTGGTTGTCTTCTCGTTGTTGGTATTAACTTGGATACAAATACTCTATATTTTAAAGACCTAGATCTAAAAACTGGCTGGTCAGCTAAATACTTCCTCCTGTATGCATTGGTGTGTTCCAAAATCTGTTTATATGCTTCCATATCTTCTTCTTTAACTAACAATTCTAAAGGCTTTTTTTCAAATAATAATTCAAATAATCCTCTTGTGCCCTTATATCTTTGATTACCAACAATAATATTATCATCTTCATCAATGTTTACCGGGCTATTACCAACCATTAAACCTTCTTCTGTTAATCTTACTCCATAACTATGGTAGTTTTTATTAGGATTTATTCCAGCTAACATTTTTATCATGTATTTCCTTCCTAAAGGTCCTTTGTTATGAATGTTTTCACCCAACAAGCTTATGTTTGACGGACCTTCCCTTGCTTCTTCTTCTTTTTCCTCTTCACTAGCAGTTGATACATCTTCATGTCCTCTTTTAGCTTTTACTTCATATAATTCTCTTATACCACTATAGTCTGGTGATTCTAGCTCTCTTTCAGGTTCTTCACCGGTAAAACCACTATATGTAGAGGATTCCAGGTCTTCATCACTAAAATCTTCTGATTTTATATTTTCTCTTTCAAACTTTGTAATAGGTGCAATTGCATCTCCTTCCAAAACGGGTTTAGCAAATTTTTTGTTTAATTGTTTCAAGGGTTCAGTAATAGGTTTAAAAGTAGATTCAAGAAATTTCTCCCTTTCGCTAATACCTAATTTTAATGCTCTGTTTTTATCCCGAATAGAATCACTAAGTGATTTTATTTCCTTTATTAACTTTTCTTGGTTAACCATGTTTGTAGCAAGACGTGTTGTACAACAATGAATGTTTTACATCATGATCAGTGTATTAGTATAAATTTATCAAATCCTATCCTGTATCGACCATTGTTTAGCGGTTGTTCCTTTATAATTGTTAAAAACCCATACTTTTCAGCCCAAGCCTTTCCACACAACTCTTTAAATCGTTCGAATGGCATATCCGCACTTACATGGTCATAATATATGTGTTTTAGGTTGGTTTCATCCTGTTTAAATACAATTAACATGTTTGCATTGTCTCTAATGAGCTGTTTCGGTATTTTGCTGTAAGTTTGACCAATATAAATGCTATCTATGTTGTTATGTCGACCCATGGCGAAGTAATTCCTTATTGTATTTTGATTTTCACAAGATACATCGTCAAATATGAATACTGAGAATGGTTTAGCCTCTTGCGGTTGCATGACACTCTCGCTCGCGTTAAATTTAAAATATTTAACTTCAGGTACATTATTGAGTATTTGTTCCAATAACTGATATTTTGGTTGTTGTAGTGACTTTGAAAATACATATAAATTATTAAAACGTAAGCCTTTAGGGTTTGTAATCAAATTGAATACTACATTTGTTTTTCCACAATTGGAAGGACCGGTAACCAGACAACGCACCGTGTTTGGTAACAAAACACCGTGTTTCCCAGTATTGAATTGAGAACCATCCACTGTGAGTTCATCTATATTATTAATAGTAAAATTGTCTTTTTGCGGTATTATCTCCATCCTTTGTAATGGTTCAACCCAAAATGATGCTCTATCATTATATTAGATCCTTTTTAGGTATCCAAGAATCTTCCGTTTTATTAAATCCTAACCATCGTACTTTAACCTTATCCTTTTTTCGTTGCAACACCTTTTCAACTAAATATACATCACCTACTGTTGATTTTAACATTTCATGTCCATAAAACCCTCCTTCAAGCAATTGTCCTTTATTATCTTTTAAAATGTAAGTTTCTGGTACTGTAGGTTGCACCTTAAATACGGTAAATACCTCATTTGTCCAGTTCGGAAGATATCTTTTACTGAATACACCTTTGTATTTGCTTATTCGCACTTTATCGCCAACATTAAACCTTTTAGGCTTTAGTTTTTCAACTTTTGGTTTAGTATTCATTTTTATACGTTTTAATACAAGTTTTTCATTTTTATTAGTCACCTGGCTTGGTTTCATACCGATAGTTCTATGAAACTTGTTATTGTAATCGCTTATAAGTTTTGGTAACACATCAATCCATACGTGTGATCCTCTGTTGGAAAACATCTTATACATCGCACCTTTTAAAGTTCTGTTAAATCTTTCAATTATTGATGCTTTTACCTCTGAATTGGTTGAGTAATGGTTAATGTTGTGTTTTTTCATTAAATTTGCAAATTCCTTATTAAAATATTCTTTTCCATCATCAGTTTGTAAATGTTTTATAGTATGTTTGTCTCTTTGTATAGCTGTTTCCATTGCTTTTGTAACACTTTTGCCGCTTTTATCTTTTAGTGGTAAAGCATCTGCCATTTTTGAAAAACAATTAATAATAGTCAATATGTATTTAAATCCTCTATTTTATTTACTATAAGGAATCATTTCGATTAAATCCGCTTGATATAAATCATTTATTCCTTTTATCACTGTATTTCTTCGTGGAAACTTTCTTCTTGCAGGTTTATGAAGCTCGTTGACAATTTCTTGCTTCGAGTTCTTCATATTGCAGGTTTGAATGTTTCATGTATCACATGTATAATCACAATGAATGTTGTCTTAAATATTCACATAATTTATATAGGTCAAGGTCATCCAAACTTGTGTAAAAAAATGGGGAACACGGCGTTGGACTTGCCGTGTTCCCCATTTTTTTACGGAAGGAGAAAGGAATAAGGTCGAAGTTGTAGAAGGACGAAGAATAGGTTACTGGTTTGTGATGGATAGCTTCAGTGGAGTGTGCCGGTATAGTTCCAGGGGTCGGTAGTCAGGTATTGAAAGGAAGCAAGGATAGTGGCTCAGATATTTTGTTTTAACCACAGAGCCCAAAGGGTCTGTCACAGCAAAGTTCCCACTATCGTTCGTAGAGAACTTACAGTATCATCACCGCCACGGGGATTGCTTGGTTGACACTAGCAGGTTGGGTGTTAAGATATGCTAATGATTACTCTAGCAGGAAGGCGGAAGGCTAGGATTTCTCTAGCGGGATTGCGGAAGGCTTGGATTTCTCTAGCAGGATTACGGAATGCTAGGATTGCTCCAGCAGGACAGCGGACCAGGAGGGGAGCAGGCGTGCTAGGATTGCTCCAGCAGGACAGCGGACCAGGAGGTGAGCGGGCGTGCTAGGATTGCTCCAGCAGGACAGCGGACCAGGAGGTGAGCGGGCGTGCTAGGATTGCTCCAGCAGGACAGCGGACCAGGAGGTGAGCGGGCGTGCTAGGATTGCTCCAGCAGGACAGCGGACCAGGAGGTGAGCGGGCGTGCTAGGATTGCTCCAGCAGGACAGCGGACCAGGAGGTGAGCGGGCGTGCTAGGATTGCTCCAGCAGGACAGCGGACCAGGAGGTGAGCGGGCGTGCTAGGATTGCTCCAGCAGGACAGCGGACCAGGAGGTGAGCGGGCGTGCTAGGATTGCTCCAGCAGGACAGCGGACCAGGAGGTGAGCGGGCGTGCTAGGATTGCTCCAGCAGGACAGCGGACCAGGAGGTGAGCGGGCGTGCTAGGATTGCTCCAGCAGGACAGCGGACCAGGAGGTGAGCGGGCGTGCTAGGATTGCTCCAGCAGGACAGCGGACCAGGAGGTGAGCGGGCGTGCTAGGATTGCTCCAGCAGGACAGCGGACCAGGAGGTGAGCGGGCGTGCTAGGATTGCTCCAGCAGGACAGCGGACCAGGAGGTGAGCGGGCGTGCTAGGATTGCTCCAGCAGGACAGCGGACCAGGAGGTGAGCGGGCGTGCTAGGATTGCTCCAGCAGGACAGCGGACCAGGAGGTGAGCGGGCGTGCTAGGATTGCTCCAGCAGGACAGCGGACCAGGAGGTGAGCGGGCGTGCTAGGATTGCTCCAGCAGGACAGCGGACCAGGAGGTGAGCGGGCGTGCTAGGATTGCTCCAGCAGGACAGCGGACCAGGAGGTGAGCGGGCGTGCTAGGATTGCTCCAGCAGGACAGCGGACCAGGAGGTGAGCGGGCGTGCTAGGATTGCTCCAGCAGGACAGCGGACCAGGAGGTGAGCGGGCGTGCTAGGATTGCTCCAGCAGGACAGCGGACCAGGAGGTGAGCGGGCGTGCTAGGATTGCTCCAGCAGGACAGCGGACCAGGAGGTGAGCGGGCGTGCTAGGATTGCTCCAGCAGGACAGCGGACCAGGAGGTGAGCGGGCGTGCTAGGATTGCTCCAGCAGGACAGCGGACCAGGAGGTGAGCGGGCGTGCTAGGATTGCTCCAGCAGGACAGCGGACCAGGAGGTGAGCGGGCGTGCTAGGATTGCTCCAGCAGGACAGCGGACCAGGAGGTGAGCGGGCGTGCTAGGATTGCTCCAGCAGGACAGCGGACCAGGAGGTGAGCGGGCGTGCTAGGATTGCTCCAGCAGGACAGCGGACCAGGAGGTGAGCGGGCGTGCTAGGATTGCTCCAGCAGGACAGCGGACCAGGAGGTGAGCGGGCGTGCTAGGATTGCTCCAGCAGGACAGCGGACCAGGAGGTGAGCGGGCGTGCTAGGATTGCTCCAGCAGGACAGCGGACCAGGAGGTGAGCGGGCGTGCTAGGATTGCTCCAGCAGGACAGCGGACCAGGAGGTGAGCGGGCGTGCTAGGATTGCTCCAGCAGGACAGCGGACCAGGAGGTGAGCGGGCGTGCTAGGATTGCTCCAGCAGGACAGCGGACCAGGAGGTGAGCGGGCGTGCTAGGATTGCTCCAGCGGGACAGCGGACCAGGAGGTAAGCGGGCGTGCTAGGATTGCTCCAGCGGGACAGCGGACCAGGAGGTGAGCGGGCGTGCTAGGATTGCTCCAGCAGGACAGCGGACCAGGAGGGGAGCGGGCGTGCTAGGATTCCTCTAGCAGGATAAGGGAAGGTGCTAGGATTGCTCCAGCAGGTCTGTAGAATGCTTACCCACGAGTAGAGACGATCCGATCCGTTCGACGGTGCGGGAGCGACTGGGGTCTGGGCTCCACGCGGCCCGGTTTTATCGACGCCCGCCCGCGCATGCGCAGTAGGAGGGCGATCCGCCAGTACGCAGCGGGCTATTGAGTGGGCGTGTTCTCCCCTATCTCCAACATGGGGAATGGTGTTTGGAGGCCAAAAGTGAGGTTATGTTTTACCCGGGCCAAATGCCGCTGTACTCTTGAACGGCAGGTTCATTCAAGCCTTTCCGCTGCAGAGGTGATCCGCTGTAGAGGTGAGTGGCTTATTTCCATCGGGGAACACTACTAATTGAGGAACCTCACATCCTCCCCTTACTTCGCAAAACAAACAAAAACGAGAAAAAAAAACATTTTTCATTGGTCAATAAAACCTTTCTTTTTTATTTCAACAACACACAAGTATCAAAACAGTAAAACAAAAAAAAAATGTTTTTTCCTAAAATAACAGGAACTCTTCATAAAAGATAACAAAAAAAACAACTTCTTCTTGTTTTTAACACAAATTCCTCCTTAGGAGATATAAAAACAAATTTTCCTTGTAGAAAAAAAAAATTTCCATCATCATATTTACATGGGACTAGATAAAGACTCAGTCTCAAAATTTCTAAAGAGAAGAAAAACTTTTTGTCGATCTCTCCTTAAAACGTACTCATTCTGAGCAATTCGGTTTTTTCCTTTTGCACATTTGGGAGACATCAACTCCTGGGAAATAGAATTCAAAATTTTCTATTTTGCGTTTGTTCAGACGCACAAAGCTGCCATCCGGCAATATTACTCGGGCCCTTTTTGTGTGTCCCCTCTTTCTGATGTTTTGGGTACTTTCGGGCTCCCTATTTTGCAAGGCCTCCAGATCCGATTGAGGGGTAGGTGGTTTTGAGGCAGGAGCTGGGCTGATCGGAGGAACAGGGCTTTCCACCTTCGGTGATAGCAATTGGAGTTTCTCCAGTTGGGGCAGATCCTCGATTGGCGTCCTCGTCGGTGAATGGGGAAAGATTTCCTCGGGTGGCCGCGCTTCGATGAATTCCATCATTTCTGCTAACAGTGGATCCTTCACCACTGGGGCCGGCTCATGCTCTTGTAAGTTTTCCAACGTCAACAAGGACTCCTCAGTCTCCTGGGCCCAGTTGTATCCCTCCCGATTACTGGAAATTATCACGGTCGGTTCCATTGGTGGGTTGGCCGGATCGCACGTGATTGTACAGACTGGCGCGACCTTAGGTATAACCCTACTTGGGGCCATCGGTGCCGTGGGTTTTCTAAGCATCGAGGGCTGACTCTTCGCTTCCATTGGGGCCTTTTTGGGAGGTGCGCGAACCATGGACTTTAGGTTGGTATTTTTCCAGCGAAGTCGTCTCTCAATGGTCTTGCGGTGTACTTGCGGGTTAGCGTCCTTGGCCTCTTTAACGGAGCGGCCTTTGGCTAAGAGATCTGCAAATATGCATACATAAACACCGCAGTCATAGCTGTTATCTTGCTTTGGGACGGTCTTGGACATCGGCAAAATGGTCCAGTCCCTGATTTTCCTTTTTCGGCGAGCAGCCTCGGACACGAAGAATTCTCTTACTTGCTCTACTCTGCGGTGGTGTTCAAATCCTAAAGAGTCGAAAGAGGATATGTCACCTCTCTTCGGTCTGGCCACAATCAGGGACCAATGCCCGCCTTTCCCAGTTGGTGAGGGAGTATGTAAGGGGAAAAAGGCCAAGTCTTTTTCAAGGGGGCTTTCCTTGGTCCACCTCTTCACCCCATTGTAGCCGGCGTTGTCTCGGTCCCACCGAACAAAGAAATGGCTGGAAAAGGCCATCACAGTCTTGGAGTTTGGGGATTCTTCGCTTCGAGTTTCTATTAACTTGAGGAAATTATTTATGATTTTATCATTAACCTCTCTTCCGGGGCGCAATGTGGCAAAATCTTGTTCTGAGAGTTTCTCCATGATTTCTGAAAAAAACAAGCGGGTTAGCAAAAGGCATGCAAAGCAAAGCAAAAAAAAAAATTAAAAAAAACGTGTCACCAAGCAAACATGGGGAAATATTAGTGAAGGAAGGGTTTGAGGTCCTTGGCATGAGCTCTCTTCTCATCCCCCCGATCATTCCTTATCCGGAAGATGTTTCGTCCCTCTCTGTCGGTAATGGTGTAGGGCCCTTCAAACTTGGGTGCTAATTTCGCAGCGATCCCCTGGGCCGCATCCGATAATGTGTGTGCTCGGCAAAGAACTTGTTGTCCTACTTGTAAAGTAGTCGGCCTTCTTCTCAAATTGTAATATTTCGCCTGGGATTTGTATGCTTTGGCCAAATTGATCTTGACGGATTCATAGGTCGCCTTGAACCTCTTCAACCGCTCCTCTACCGGGCTAGGTGTCTCCACATCTTCTTCTAAGTCTTCTCCCTTGACGGAAAGAGGCAGCCGTAGCTCTCGTCCCAAGTTGAGGAAGGCGGGACTGTAACCCGTTGAGTCATGGACTGCGGAGTTCATGGCCAACCGAAACTCACCCAGATGGGCATCCCATTGCCGATGATTGTTTTCAATGAATTGTCTAATCATGGTTTTTAGAACCCTATTGCTCCTTTCTGTCGGATTGGATTGAGGGGTGTAGGGAGCCGTGAACTGATGCTTGATCTCCCAATCTTGGGCCAACTTGGTAAATACTTGGGCGGTAAAAGGTGTTCCATTATCGGTTAAAATTACAGATGGTGACCCATAGCGTAAGATAATCAGATCGCAGAATTTTTCTTTTATCTCTTTAGCTGTGGCATTTCTAAGTGGGGCAATTTCCACCCATTTGGTGAAGGTATCTTGTATCACGAGGGCAGACTTGTATCCCTTCGTGGATCGAGGGAACGGTCCAATGATATCCGCCACTACCATGTACCAAGGTCCCTTCGGCTCTCGGAAATGCATCTGCCCCATCGGTGACTTCTGTTCGGGTTTTTGACTTTGGCAACTATGGCATTTCCGCACATAGGCCCATACCTCATTTTTCCACCCAGGCCAATAATATCGTTGCCCCACACGAGCGATTGTCTTACGTACCCCAAAATGTCCTGCCGTTGGTGCATCATGTGCTTCACTCAGAACTTGAGGTCGGTCAGGTGCTGCTACACATAATTTCCAGACTGTTGCGGGATCGAAGTTACGTCGGCGAGGTCTTATCTTTTTAAACAGACGTCCACCTATCAACCTGAATTGGGGTGCCTTCCCGCTCTCAGCTTTCTTCAGACAAGACTGATACCAGGGGTCTTGGGTGTCTTCCTTCTCGATGGTGTCAGGGGTGATTGATCCTACGGAACTGTCAAAGGGTCGAGATTGAGTGGTAGCGGGCGATCGGGAGAGGGCATCGGCCAAGGTGTTATTGATCCCTTTTCGGTAGATTATGTCGAAGTCATATTGCTGAATTTCCAGTATCCAACGCCCCAGACGTCCGGAGGGTTCCTTAAGGGTTAACAGCCACCTTAGAGCCTGATGGTCGGTGATAGCTTTGAAATGATACCCCTCTAGATAAGGCCTAAACGTTTTTATACCCCAGACCAGAGCCAAACATTCTTTTTCAGTTGTGCTGAATTTCTTCTCGTAAGGGGTAAGTAGCCGACTTGCAAAGGCGATGGCCACTTCTCTTCCTTCCTGCTTTTGCGTTAACGCCGCTCCTATCCCATAATCCGAAGCATCCACTTGTAGGGTGAACTCTTGATTAAAGTCTGGACACGCCAATATTGGAGTGGTCTTGAGTCTATCTTTCAAGGCGTCTACAGCATCTTGGTGAGTTTTGGTCCACTCCCATCTAGCGGACTTCTTCAGAAGAGAGGTAAGTGGTGCACTTAGTTTCGCAAAGTCTTTGATAAACCGTCTATACCAAGACATAAGACCTAGAAACCCTCTCAAGGTTTTGGGGTTAGTCGGGACTGGGAACTGTAACATGGCCTGTACCTTGTCTGGGTCAGTCTGAATGCCCGTCTGACTCACAACGTGTCCCAGATACCGAAGCTCCTTCCTTGCAAATTCACATTTATCAGGGTTCAACCTTAGTCCCGCTTCTCTCAATCGACTGAATACCTCGTGTAGCAGTGACAGATGTTCATCAAATGTTCGACCCAAAATAATAATATCATCTAGATATGCAAAAACCTTGGAATCTAGCTCTGGGCCTATTATGCTGTCCAGGAGCCTCTGAAAGGTGGCGGGAGCGGAATGGAGCCCAAAAGGCATGACCTTAAACTGGTATAGTCCAATACCCGGGACGGTAAAGGCGGTGATCGGCTTACTGTCGGGGTGCAGGGGAATTTGCCAGTATCCATTTTTTAAATCCAGTGTGGATATATAGTTGGCTTCTTTCAGCTTATCCAACACTCCGCTTATATAGGGCAGCGGGTACGCATCTTTGATCGAAGCGTTATTGACCTTGCGAAAATCGATGCAAAATCTGTATTTCCCAGAAGGTTTCTTGATTAGCACCACCGGCGAGCTCCAGGGGCTTGAAGAAGGTTCTATAATATCATCCGTTAACATTTGCTCTATCTCCTCACGTATGATATTCTGAATAGCGGGATTACGGGGGTAGTACCGTTGCTTGATCGGGTGCGGTGATTTAAGCCGTATTTCGTGTTGAACAATGGTCGTCCGTCCTTTAACTTGGTCAAATAGAGGAAGTTCCCTTGTCAGAAAATCCTGAAGTTGGCGTTCTTCGTCTGGAGTAAGAGTGGTGAGGCCGAACACCCTTGATTCCGGACCTCCGTCTTCACTCGTTGGGGTCTCATCCGTGATGTTTAACGTTACCAGATTCAGCTGATTTACTAGGTCCATACCTATTATCATTTGGGGGGACAGGTTGGGTAAGTGAATGGCACGCACCAGGACGTTTTCCTGATTTATGGTGCCCGCAAACTTGTAAGTCTTTCCCACGCCCGCTCGGCTGTTATCCGCCAGTTTGACTTGAAGCGTCGTATCCTCAGAGTCTACCTCATTCTCCTGCAAGTGCTGCATCACTTCATCGGAAATAAATGTCATCATGGCCCCGGTATCAATGAGAGCATTAAAGTCCTTCCCATAGATTGTCACCTTCATGTGCGGCCTGATGTCGGGGGCTTGGTTCGGACCTCCGTCGTTCAGGTTAAAATTTGCTACAAACTCCAACCATTGGTTCCAGCTTGGGGAAGATTTTTCGGTTTCCGCTGGCTCTACAGACTTCCCTTTCGTAGAGTCAGTGTCCCGTTTCCCGAGCGGCAGGGACAAGAAACAGTGCGTTGTCCTTCCTTTCGACAGTAATAGCAACGGACTACTCTTGGGCTGCGACAGTCCCTAAAGTAGTGCCCCTCTTTGTTACAGTTCCAACAAACTAACTGTTGAGCCGAAGTACGATTTCTCCGATCTGGTGAGAAGTCATTTGCTCGTCCCCGACCGGTTTGCGCATTGGTCGTGTCTTTGAAATGGACTCTGGGTCCTGAGGGTCTCTGTTCGGACGTTCTTGGACCCTGAATGGGAGTCGGAGGCCTAGTTGGGGGGGCCCTGTAGTCGTTGGAAGAAAGGGTTCCTGGGTGGATCTCTTTAAGATATATTTGGTCTAAGTCCGCCCGACGTTTTTCCTTAGGATTATAAGCAGTTTCAGAAATCAGGGCTTGGGCCGGAGAAGGGGGTGGTCTGTAGGTTATCCGGTCCCTCAAGACCGATTCGTATCCCTCAGCTCTTTTCAGGAGGTCAGATAAGTTCCTTATGTCCTCACGCCGAATATACATTTTGTAGTCCGGTTTCAAGTTGTTGTATATCCTATTGAACATGTCCTCTCTGCTGAACCCTCCTCGTCGGCGAATGAGGGTGGAAATTGCGACAACAAACTCCCTGCACGTTTCTTTTTCCCCTTGGGTTCGGTCTTGGATCTCCTTATCGAGGCTCCGGTAGTATCCAGCGGGAAGATATTGTAGCTCAAAATCCTTGCAGAAATCTTCGTAGGTCCTCCAAAAGTCCCTGGTATTCCTCCACCACAGTAGGGCATTTCCTTTGAAAATCTCTGGTAAAGCACGTAGGATTTTGTTTGGTGGAATTTCGTAGGATTCAATAAGTTCGTTCAGCCGTTCTAAAAAGGATACGGAGTCACTGCTTCCATCAAATTTCAGGTTCCATTTGCGGATCAGGTTGCACATAGCCGGGGTGCTAAAATTAGCGTCCTTTGCTCGGGGATATGATTCTCCGACACTTTTGTACGGATGGGACCCTCCCCATATGGGTGCTTCGTCTTGAGTATCCGGAACAAATGGTCTCTCTATTGTGGCCCTTGAGTTTAAAGGGTGGATGAGATCTTCTTGGAAGTCCTGGGTCCCTTTACGGTACAAATCTACCAGTCTATGTCTCAAGGTGTTAAAGTCGGCAGTGGGTGGCAGCCCAACAATCTCATTTAGGTTTTCTATCCTCTCCGTATCTCGGTTGGCTAGAGGGTGTCCTGACCGACTTTGCTTTCCTTTGGGGATAGCTCCCAGTTTTCCGGGGTCACTAAGTCCAAATGCTTCGAACTGGTCTTCTAGGTCGTCCTCGGGCTCCTCTAACGGCGTGGCAGCCGGAGTCCGAAGGCTTTCAACAAGTCGCTTCCTCAACTCCTTGCAATTTCCAGTAGTATCCAATCCTCGACGGAGACACTCATCGGTCAACTGATTTTTGCTAAGAGTGTATATCCATCCAACCCGCTCTTCGGATCCTTGCGGGGTTTTCTCAAGTGGGTCCAATATTTTTGAACTGATCATTGGTCTTAGAGGGGCAGTTGTAGTGGTTGTGGTGGCCGTGGTCGTGGTGACCGATGAATAATTCGGTATGGTTAACGGGGGGAAATCTTTGTCCATCGCAGCAGCCCCTTTGGCTTTCGCATCTGTTTCTCCGTCCATATTCTTGCTTAATCTGTTCTTGCTTCCTTACAGTATGGTCGGTGTGGACTCGAGTCCCTGTTCGGGCGCCAGATATATGTGATGGATAGCTTCAGTGGAGTGTGCCGGTATAGTTCCAGGGGTCGGTAGTCAGGTATTGAAAGGAAGCAAGGATAGTGGCTCAGATATTTTGTTTTAACCACAGAGCCCAAAGGGTCTGTCACAGCAAAGTTCCCACTATCGTTCGTAGAGAACTTACAGTATCATCACCGCCACGGGGATTGCTTGGTTGACACTAGCAGGTTGGGTGTTAAGATATGCTAATGATTACTCTAGCAGGAAGGCGGAAGGCTAGGATTTCTCTAGCGGGATTGCGGAAGGCTTGGATTTCTCTAGCAGGATTACGGAATGCTAGGATTGCTCCAGCAGGACAGCGGACCAGGAGGGGAGCGGGCGTGCTAGGATTGCTCCAGCAGGACAGCGGACCAGGAGGTGAGCGGGCGTGCTAGGATTGCTCCAGCAGGACAGCGGACCAGGAGGTGAGCGGGCGTGCTAGGATTGCTCCAGCAGGACAGCGGACCAGGAGGTGAGCGGGCGTGCTAGGATTGCTCCAGCAGGACAGCGGACCAGGAGGTGAGCGGGCGTGCTAGGATTGCTCCAGCAGGACAGCGGACTAGGAGGTGAGCGGGCGTGCTAGGATTGCTCCAGCAGGACAGCGGACCAGGAGGTGAGCGGGCGTGCTAGGATTGCTCCAGCAGGACAGCGGACCAGGAGGTGAGCGGGCGTGCTAGGATTGCTCCAGCAGGACAGCGGACCAGGAGGTGAGCGGGCGTGCTAGGATTGCTCCAGCAGGACAGCGGACCAGGAGGTGAGCGGGCGTGCTAGGATTGCTCCAGCAGGACAGCGGACCAGGAGGTGAGCGGGCGTGCTAGGATTGCTCCAGCAGGACAGCGGACCAGGAGGTGAGCGGGCGTGCTAGGATTGCTCCAGCAGGACAGCGGACCAGGAGGTGAGCGGGCGTGCTAGGATTGCTCCAGCAGGACAGCGGACCAGGAGGTGAGCGGGCGTGCTAGGATTGCTCCAGCAGGACAGCGGACCAGGAGGTGAGCGGGCGTGCTAGGATTGCTCCAGCAGGACAGCGGACCAGGAGGTGAGCGGGCGTGCTAGGATTGCTCCAGCAGGACAGCGGACCAGGAGGTGAGCGGGCGTGCTAGGATTGCTCCAGCAGGACAGCGGACCAGGAGGTGAGCGGGCGTGCTAGGATTGCTCCAGCAGGACAGCGGACCAGGAGGTGAGCGGGCGTGCTAGGATTGCTCCAGCAGGACAGCGGACCAGGAGGTGAGCGGGCGTGCTAGGATTGCTCCAGCAGGACAGCGGACCAGGAGGTGAGCGGGCGTGCTAGGATTGCTCCAGCAGGACAGCGGACCAGGAGGTGAGCGGGCGTGCTAGGATTGCTCCAGCAGGACAGCGGACCAGGAGGTGAGCGGGCGTGCTAGGATTGCTCCAGCAGGACAGCGGACCAGGAGGTGAGCGGGCGTGCTAGGATTGCTCCAGCAGGACAGCGGACCAGGAGGTGAGCGGGCGTGCTAGGATTGCTCCAGCAGGACAGCGGACCAGGAGGTGAGCGGGCGTGCTAGGATTGCTCCAGCAGGACAGCGGACCAGGAGGTGAGCGGGCGTGCTAGGATTGCTCCAGCAGGACAGCGGACCAGGAGGTGAGCGGGCGTGCTAGGATTGCTCCAGCAGGACAGCGGACCAGGAGGTGAGCGGGCGTGCTAGGATTGCTCCAGCAGGACAGCGGACCAGGAGGTGAGCGGGCGTGCTAGGATTGCTCCAGCAGGACAGCGGACCAGGAGGTGAGCGGGCGTGCTAGGATTGCTCCAGCAGGACAGCGGACCAGGAGGTAAGCGGGCGTGCTAGGATTGCTCCAGCGGGACAGCGGACCAGGAGGTGAGCGGGCGTGCTAGGATTGCTCCAGCAGGACAGCGGACCAGGAGGGGAGCGGGCGTGCTAGGATTCCTCTAGCAGGATAAGGGAAGGTGCTAGGATTGCTCCAGCAGGTCTGTAGAATGCTTACCCACGAGTAGAGACGATCCGATCCGTTCGACGGTGCGGGAGCGACTGGGGTCTGGGCTCCACGCGGCCCGGTTTTATCGACGCCCGCCCGCGCATGCGCAGTAGGAGGGCGATCCGCCAGTACGCAGCGGGCTATTGAGTGGGCGTGTTCTCCCCTATCTCCAACATGGGGAATGGTGTTTGGAGGCCAAAAGTGAGGTTATGTTTTACCCGGGCCAAATGCCGCTGTACTCTTGAACGGCAGGTTCATTCAAGCCTTTCAGCTGCAGAGGTGATCCGCTGTAGAGGTGAGTGGCTTATTTCCATCGGGGAACACTACTAATTGAGGAACCTCACAGGTTGATAGGGTTTAGAGAGTAGTGGCCGAAAGGAAGAGTATGAATCTTATCCGGCATAATATGCCTTTTATCATCTTGAGCTGATAGTGCTCTTTTAACTTCAGTGACACTGTAGACCTCATGTTTAAAGTCTCTGATAGTGTTGAACGTTGCAGACATTGTAGAATCTTCAAACAAGCAGGTCTTGTAATGGTCAAATGTCACGCGTTTCTTCAAGTATGATGTTTTGACTCCTTTAGCTTTCTTCACTGTCGGTATGTCGTTTTCCATATACATCTTGAAGGAATATAATTTGGACATCAGCGCAACTATTTCCTCCAAAGGTATTCCATTTGCTTCATCTTTAAATTTTCCAATTACTTTTTTATTCTTTTCATTGTAATTCGGATGGTTCTTCGGATAGTCAGAGAAGTCAAAGTCGTCTTTGTATGGGAAACTCCTCAGATCTTCATACATGTCCAAAGTCTTTATCCAGTAGATAAACGCGTCGGTATCCATGTATGCAACTCCAATGTTGTCTCTTCCATAGTGTTTAACCATTTTGTTGTAATGGAAATCATACATCAGAGTTTTACTTATATCCAAAATCGACATTCCAATGTATAACGGACGATCCATCACTATTGTTGTTTTATTCATACTGACAGCAACTAGATTTTCGTTTATAATCATTGATGTTCCGAAATTTGGTTTTTGCACTAATTTTTCCAATTTCCTAGGATCACTTACTAATTTTACAATTTTGTGTTTTCTCTTGTTCTCCAAGGTCTTCCCAAAGATGGCGTTGTTCATTAATTTGTAGAAGTCCTTTTCAAATGCTGTTGTCGCTGCAGCTCTTCTTGTAGTGTTGGAATCGATATATGGTTTCAACCAACAAGACTGGGTGAATTCAATTGCTCTGTGAATTTTCACTATACGTAGGCCCAATTCAAGTGCTTGTTGAACTACCCAGTAGTGTGCCACATATCGACTCTTATTCTCCAAGGTCATCATCAGCTTGGGCCATCTTCCTGTCGGTGAAACTTCAGTCTTGGCTAGGAGAGGTAGGTCGTAATGATGGTCGTGAAGGTGTTCCGGATATTCAAAATCACAGTCCAAAATATAGCCTGTTTGGCCATCTTTTGGAATCCGTGATATGTCACCAATGGTGGTCGGGTCAATCCACTTGAAGTCTGCGTAGGGAAGTGGATTTGACATCGCCCAACCATAGAGGTTGTTCGCATCAAAATATCCAAGGTAGAGTGATGGTTGTTGCTCGTCGAAGTTGGGGATATACTTGTTGTTGGCCTTAACATGTCTTGTCACAGCTTGAGTCAAACCACCTCGTACACCTGATTCGATCATGAGGACCATATCAATGTCTGTGAGAAGCTCCAATCGGCAGTTAGTTGACTTGAGCATAGCTTGCCATGCTAATCCAGGGGATGTATACGAGTGTAAAGGATCCAATCCGTATGCTGAGAAACAGGTGTTCCGAAATTCTTCCATCACATCGCACAGCAGAGTTACATCCAATTTTATATAAAAATCAGAATATTCCCCTAAAGTTTGAATTTTTAGTTGGTTCCAAACATTACACGCATGATTGTAGTCTTCAACGGAGATTTCACTTTCATTTAATTTGCTATTGAAGGCTTCAATCGGTGGTAGACTGGTTTCTTCAAACTTTTCTGTGGAAGTTATATAATCATAGGGGAAAACTCCTTTTCGTAATACTAAGTCCAATTTATCTTCAGGTACAATTTTGCTGGTTTCTTTTAGATCTTCTCTTCTTAGGTTCTCAGACAATTTGCTCAAACTAGATGACATAAATCTATAAGAGTCTACGAAGCGAAGTTTAATTTTACCAACTGTTTTTGAAAAACTGATGTACTTCTCCAATGTTTCAGCTAATACTTCGATTTTTCCATCATCTCGTCCTAACTCTGGGATAATGAAGTGGGAGTCATAGCCGCTAAGATTGTGTAACACGACAGGAATAAATTGAGGCAGTTTGTAATTTATATTGCATGAATTACAAGCAGGTCCTCTGTATAACCCTGTGAGGTGATCATGATCTCTTACTTTTTGATTTTCTTCACTGAAGCTCTTCTTGCATAGATAACATCTTGTTGCCGAAATGTATTCTTCTTGTTGATTTTGGTTCAAAGGTTTCATGGGTAAAACATTACCGTATAAGCGTTCCGCCTTTTCAGCAATGTTATACAACTGGTCTACAAAATACTTAGCAGCTCCTTCCCCACGGTAGAGTATCGGAGTGGATGTTAAGCCGTAGTCTTGCAATTGTTCTTCAGGTAAAGTAGATTTCACCAATAAGCAAAAACTGTTAGGTTGATGCAATTGATATTTGGTTCTTCTAGTTACTTCACCATCCGAAAGTTCCTGCGGCACTAACGTGGATTCAAAGTCAGCGTAGATAACTAGTGGAATCCGGTATTGGTGAACTGTTTTATTGAACTGGACAAATGCTCTAGATGGTGGTGGCAGACTAATCTTCACTTCATAGTTGTCATTACAAAGCCGCTGGTGTTCCGACAACCACTCCGATCCTCCACGTCTCAAGTCTTTATTTGTGAAACAAAAGCATCTCTTACACACTGTTACTCTAATTTTCTTTTTAGTCACTTGTCGTCCAACCAAAGTTTCAAAGTTCTTGATGTAAACATAATGTGATATTTCACCTTTGGTCAATAGCAGCAAATCTGTATGATTTTGACGTTCAGTCTTTGTAACTCGTAACGGGTATACGTTATTTGATTCGTCTAAACCAAACACATTAACTGAAACTCCTGGGTTTTTTCTTTCAAATTTAGCAACATCATTAAGACTAACAGGATACGACATACCTTGGAAGTTTATAGCGGTGTTGAACAGCTTCGTATGCTATGCTAGGTCTACAGGAATGGTCTTCCACATATTTTGCTAACATTGCATACCGGAAACATTCATTATCCTCATTTTTCACATTGATACATGATCTTGTATCTCGGATCACCTTTGGTAGAGGGATAAAGCTGCTTCCTCTCATACCATATCCATGCTTGTGAACCCTCACATCCATACCTTCAATTGATGATAGCGTCCAGCCGGATCCTCTTCCTTCATGTTCTTGAAGTTTCACTAGCAGTTCAACCAAACATTCTTCTAAAATTCGTGATATCAGATGTGGTTGTAAGGGTTCGGTTTTTAGCAATGAATGCTCTCGGTGAATTTTCACCATCGGTATTAGTAAACATAGCCTCCAACACCAATCCAAATTTAATAAAGTTCAATCTTGCCAATTCTTCCGTCAATGTTTTTACAACTAGTTTTTTAGCTTGAGTTATAAAATTTTCCAATTCTAATTGCACATTATTAATTTTGAAATGAATTACAACTGGTCCTGGCAAGGCTGTAGTGCGCAGTTGTCTTATATCTTCCATATCCTCTTCTTGGGTACGCAGTTGTCTTACATCTTCCACTTCTTCCGTATCTTCTTCTTCCATTTTCTCTTCTTGAATAAATCCTCCAGCTGTAGATGGTCCAGCTCCGGCAAATTGAATAACACTTGGTCTTCTTCTTTGCATTAACTGTAAATAGCTAGCCCAGTCCTTCTGCTTATGGGGTTTTTCCAAAAACCGATCAATCGCATCCAAGTCTTTTTCACTTACTACAATCTCTTCTTTTCTGTCCTCTTCACGATGCAATTCTCGGTGTAACTGTAGATAGCTATCACAGTCGTCATCTGCTTCTGGCAGTTTTCCAATAACCGATCAAACGCATCCAAGTCTTCTTCACTTACAACAATCTCTTCTTTTCTGTTCTCTTCATGATGCAATTCTCGGTGTAAAACAAAGATATCTTCATCTTGGAAAACTCACCACAAATATCGCAAAGAGCCATTTTTTTACAGTTTGGCTTTGAGTGTGCACTCGGTGAATGTCCACGCAATAATGAGCAGCGCGCTTAACCGGGTCCCTTTATACCCGAGGTTGAAGGGTGGGGGAAGGTGACGTCATATACATCCAGTTTATCAATCATGTAGCAGATTTGGCTTTTAAACACCCATTTTCAATTTATTCTTCAACAGGTTTGATAAAACCAATATAATCTTTGGTCTAAATCCACTACTTTGTACAAATTTTTTTTTGTTTGGGCACTTCTCGTCCGGAGCAAAAAACTTTTTGGTCAAGGTCAAAATTTTTTCTCAAAAAAAAGTTCTGGGGAAGGGGGGGGGGGGGGTCATTACTGTATTTAGGTCAAGGTCACGAAAAAACTTTAAAAAAATTAAGCCCACCTGGGGCACTTGGGTTGTCATCGCTGTAGCCTCCGAAGAGACCCAACTATGACAACAGGGCAACATCCAAGTCGGTGCACCCTTCGCCACGCGAGACTTGTAAACATTTACTGCATTGTCTTTTCAAATAGCTAACAAAGATTCATTTACATAATTTTGAGTTTCCAGGAGGAAACAAACTGAGGACACCCTAATGGCTTACGTCCTCGGTCCGAGTGCAGAGGCCGCCGCAACCTTTTGCATGCCAGCGTACAAACGGACATGCTCCCAAATGCCATCCGCAACCTTTTGCATGCCTGGCAGGAGCCTACCGATAATTAAAATAGGCTTTACACGAGGGCCTACTCCCGTAACCTATCTTTAATATTTTAAATTTAGCAATGCATTCAATTTTTACAAGTCTTTGTGGGTCAAGGCCACACGGACATTAAAAAATTTCGGCCCCCGTACATCCATGGCGAACCACGAATGTTCGGGGGCCTTGGGGACAAAAAAAAACACAAATAGCTAACAAAGTTTCATTTACATAATTTTGAGTTTCCGGAAGGGAAACTAACTGAGGACACCCTAGTGGCTTACGTCCTCGGTCCGAGTGCAGAGGCCATCGGCTCATTACCCCCATATAGGCGTACAAACGGACCAACTCCTATTTCTCAGCCGCATTGAAGCATGCATGAGAGTTCTCAGCCGCATTGAAGCATGCATGAGAGGAGCCTAACAATTATACAAAAGTAACTTTACACGGGGGGCCTACTCCCGTTCCCTGTCTTTACGATTTACTTTGAGCATTGCAAAAGCTCAAGGGGGAAATGCTACAACAAGCGTATACACTTTAGAAAAATATAACACACTTACAACACACAATTGAGCTCAACGTAGTCAATGCTGGAACAAGCACATACACATTAAACACATATGACAAACAAGACACAAAGGATAAAAGACACACACAGGAGACATAGGGTACAAGTAAAACACTCTAATATAGAACAATTCGCAATACCCAAACGCAAGCGCAATATCTTACAACTAATACAAGTCTTAAAGTTAGAGTAGACTTCGCTAAACACTGAAGGCGCCATTCAATGTTTAGTGATGCCTATGGCGGTCCGTCCCGATCGTTCACGTTCAACGCGCGGGAGCGGACTGCGAGCCGGCTCTGGCTGGGCCCCCTTATATCCCCACCGGGGCTGCCACGCCCAGGATATCAGGGGGTGGGGGAGGGGGTGGGTGGGTGGGGGTGGGGGTGGGGGGTGGGGGTGGGGGTGGGGGTGGGGGTGGGGGTGGGGGTGGGGTGGGGGGGGGGCGGGGGGGGGGGTCACTTCTCGTCCGGAGCAAAAAACTTTTTGGTCAAGGTCAAAAATTTTTCCGAAAAAAAAGTTCGGGGGGGGGGTGGGGGGGGTGGGGGTGGGGGTGGGGGTGGGGGTGGGGGGGGGGTGGGGGGGGGTGGGGGTGGGGGTGGGGGTGGGGGTGGGGGGGGGTCACTTCTCGTCCGGAGCAAAAAACTTTTTGGTCAAGGTCAAAAATTTTTCCGAAAAAAAAGTTCGGGGTGGGGGTGGGGGTGGGGGTGGGGTGGTGGGGTGGGGGTGGGGGTGGGGGTGGGGTGGGGGTGGGGGGGGGGGGTTACTTCTCGTCCGGAGCAAAAAACTTTTTGGTCAAGGTCAAAAATTTTTCCGAAAAAAAAGTTCGGGGGGGGGGGGGGCTCGCACTTTTTTTTTGGGGGGGGGGCCGGGGGTGGGGGTGGGGGTGGGGGTGGGGGTGGGGGTGGGGGTGGGGGTGGGGGTGGGGGTGGGGGGGGGGGTCGAGGTAAGTTAAGTGGGTCAAGGTCACCCGCAACACTTGTACTCTAAATGTCGGCTATACCCCCACCACAACTGGGTCCCTAGGCTGCACAACACCGCTTCGCCAGTATGTCTCCGGCTTCCATGCGGTGCGTCTCGCTGTTCTCTAGCTCTCTATATGTAAGTAATTTTACAAGTTCTGAATGTAGGTCACTACACTTTAACTCTGGGATGGTATCAACTTGTAGTATTTCTATGTTTTGACTCAAGGTCATCACACTTTAACTCTGGGGCAATATCGACTTGTAGTACTTCAGTATTTTAGCTCAAGGTCACCACACTTTAACTCTGAGACTGCATCAACTTGTATTATTTCTGTGTTTTGACTCAAGGTCATCACACTTTAACTCTGGGACGGTATCAACTTGTAGTATTTCTATGTTTTAACTCAAGGTCATCACACTTTAGCATGTAACTTTAAGGTAGCACCGAAACGGTGCTACCCGGCTTGACATTTTCAAGTTTCCCAAGGTCATCACAATTTCCCCCACCACTTCCCATATACCTAGAGTGCGCGGGGCCGGACAGTCAGTCGCTCGGTGTCTGTCGTAGGGTGCGCATCGCGGTTGCAGTAATGGTCGAATGGGGGCTTCTGGGCCAGTTCGAGGTCACCCGAGCGGTGTCACATGACGGTTTAGGCAGAGTAACGTTGCAAACTTCAAATTTCCTCGGCACTTTTGCTGTTTCTCATCGAAAATTCGCTCCAAGTCGTCAAGGTCATGGTACCTGTGACTGAAACTCGGAGCGTAGTGCGAGAAACAGCAAAAGTGCCGAAAAAATTTTAGGTTTCAGCGTGACCTTGACCTTTTTGTGACATCGATGACGTCATCTTGGTGACGTAAGGGGTGATGACGTCATTAGCACGTCATTTCTGTGACGTCATGGGTGTGACGTCATGGATGTGACGTCATTGGTGGTGACGTCATCGATGATGCAATCGATGACGTCATCGATGGGGTCATTGACCTCGATGACGTCATCGATGACGTCATCGCTCGGGTGACCTGTGGGGAATGGGGAATTACCGAAAGTAGTAGTGGGGAATGGGGGCTTTTGGGCAGTTCAAGGTCACCCGAGCGATGACATCATCGATGACGTCATCGAGGTCAATGACCCCATCGATGACGTCATCGATTGCATCATCGATGACGTCACCACCAATGACGTCACATCCATGACGTCACACCCATGACGTCACAGAAATGACGTGCTAATGACGTCATCACCCCTTACGTCACCAAGATGACGTCATCGATGTCACAAAAGGTCAAGGTCACGCTGAAACCTAAAATTTTTCGGCACTTTTGCTGTTTCTCGCACTACGCTCCGAGTTTCAGTCACAGGTACCATGACCTTGACGACTTGGAGCGAATTTTCGATGAGAAACAGCAAAAGTGCCGAGAAATTTGAAGTTTGCAACGTTACTCTGCCTAAACCGTCATGTGACACCGCTCGGGTGACCTCGAACTGGCCCAGAAGCCCCCATTCGACCATTACTGCAACCGCGATGCGCACCCTACGACAGACACCGAGCGACTGACTGTCCGGCCCCGCGCACTCTAGGTATATGGGAAGTGGTGGGGGAAATTGTGATGACCTTGGGAAACTTGAAAATGTCAAGCCGGGTAGCACCGTTTCGGTGCTACCTTAAAGTTACATGCTAAAGTGTGATGACCTTGAGTTAAAACATAGAAATACTACAAGTTGATACCGTCCCAGAGTTAAAGTGTGATGACCTTGAGTCAAAACACAGAAATAATACAAGTTGATGCAGTCTCAGAGTTAAAGTGTGGTGACCTTGAGCTAAAATACTGAAGTACTACAAGTCGATATTGCCCCAGAGTTAAAGTGTTTGACTCAAGGTCATCACACTTTAACTCTGGGGCAATATCGACTTGTAGTACTTCAGTATTTTAGCTCAAGGTCACCACACTTTAACTCTGAGACTGCATCAACTTGTATTATTTCTGTGTTTTGACTCAAGGTCATCACACTTTAACTCTGGGACGGTATCAACTTGTAGTATTTCTATGTTTTAACTCAAGGTCATCACACTTTAGCATGTAACTTTAAGGTAGCACCGAAACGGTGCTACCCGGCTTGACATTTTCAAGTTTCCCAAGGTCATCACAATTTCCCCCACCACTTCCCATATACCTAGAGTGCGCGGGGCCGGACAGTCAGTCGCTCGGTGTCTGTCGTAGGGTGCGCATCGCGGTTGCAGTAATGGTCGAATGGGGGCTTCTGGGCCAGTTCGAGGTCACCCGAGCGGTGTCACATGACGGTTTAGGCAGAGTAACGTTGCAAACTTCAAATTTCCTCGGCACTTTTGCTGTTTCTCATCGAAAATTCGCTCCAAGTCGTCAAGGTCATGGTACCTGTGACTGAAACTCGGAGCGTAGTGCGAGAAACAGCAAAAGTGCCGAAAAATTTTAGGTTTCAGCGTGACCTTGACCTTTTGTGACATCGATGACGTCATCTTGGTGACGTAAGGGGTGATGACGTCATTAGCACGTCATTTCTGTGACGTCATGGGTGTGACGTCATGGATGTGACGTCATTGGTGGTGACGTCATCGATGATGCAATCGATGACGTCATCGATGGGGTCATTGACCTCGATGACGTCATCGATGACGTCATCGCTCGGGTGACCTTGAACTGGCCCAAAAGCCCCCATTCCCCACTACTCATGGTACACGTACTAGGAATTTGTACTCGTAACTCGGGTCGGAGGACTTAAGCTTAGTGCTCATTTGAGGGGAAAGTGTTTGCTAGCGATGGTTCCACATTAAATAGTAAAAAATACCAATGGAACATAGCAACAAAGTATGTCAATAGTGGTTGAACTACAGTAAAGAGGCCACAATGGTGATGAAATCACGTTTGAGAACTGCTGAATTCCACTTAACAAGGTAATCAGAATTTCATTTTTAAATGTAGAATATTTTCATTGATCGATTGACCTTGAGCACAGAGTGGGTATTCTAGGGATCTAACCTTTTGAATACAAATTGTTCTGAACTGGCTAGCAAGACATCAAGAGTTTTTAGATTTCATCGATTTGAGTAGGAAACTTAGAAATACATAAATAAAATTTTCACATTTTACACCTCATCATGACCACAAACGAAGAAAAAATCTTCTACTATTTGATGATTTGTAACACATTCAACACTTATTTGTGTTTAACACAATCCATTTCAAAACCTGCCGAGTAGAATGAAACTAAATGGATAAATATGAAAAGGTTTACTAAAAAAAGAAATGTATAATTTAAATACATGCAATACTATATGCACAAAAAAATCTATCTGCAAACAAACATTACCCAAGGAACTAAAAACTAATGATAAAAATTGAATTTAACAATTAAATTATTTAAAAGTTGGTCTGGAATGAGCCGAAATGGGACTAAAGCCTGGGCGTCAGCTCTGAGTTCTGTTAAAAAATATATTAAACCAAATAAATGAAAATGTTTAAGAGGAAAAATACATTTGTATATAATTTACAAATACAAATACATTTGTATATTAAGTTGCAAAATATTGCAAAATTGAAAGATTAAAGATAGAAAAAAAATGGGAAAAGAATTCGATTCCTAGTACTGTTGTGGGATTAAGCTCGGCGGCGGCATGTCGGTAGAGGGGTCGGGGGGGGGGGGGGGGGGGGGGAGAGTGTAAGGCTCAAGTCAGTGACGCCTGTAATCTGCTGTGATTATCAACTCAGCCTCGTCCCGGCTCATCCCCAATAGTCAGTCTTTGATTCGATTTTTAAATATAGTTAAGGAAATAGAGTCAAATAATTCCAAGTGTTGAAAATTGTTAGAGCCTACACAAATTACAATATTGACCATGATATATTTAAAATGAGTTAGTTGTAGAAAATGATTTATAAATTTGAAGTGATGTAATTCCTTCTATACCTGAAATTTTTGTGTCATGAAAGTGAGAAATTCCAGTAAAAATACCACTAAGACCTTTTAAGATGTGAATGAACAAAACTTTTTACAAAAAGTTGCCTAACAGTTAAAATGGAAATTTCCGGGAAGAGAGAGCCAGACGGGTATCGTTTGTTTTTACTAAAACCAATTATTTTTTACCACTGCATTAAATTTAGTGGTTCCAAAATTAGTTCAAGACAACCGCCCCAGGCTAAGATTCCAAAAGTTTAAATGGATTAAACATATGCATAGTAAACCATTTTTATTTCATTTCCTCTGAGTACTTGCTTTAAACTTGTCTTCAAGCCAAAATATATTTCTTAATTTTGTTGTTGATAAAGGTAATGAAAGGCGTTCCATGCCCACAAGGGCGTTGATAAAAATAGACTCCCAAATATTTGTATGATTCTATTTTTTCAAATTTCCTAAATTTTTAAAATTTTCATTAACTTGCAACAGAAATGTTTTTGATTATATTTTACAAAAAAGTTAATAAATGGTTATAATAAGTATCATTAATGATTAAAAAAACTGGTTATTGATCTCCATGGTGACTTAAGTACTAATTAACTGCTGCAATTGATACCCCAAAACAGAAGAATGAACCTACATCAATTTTATCCATATTAGTTATACTTTGTGTTAAAAGGTTTACAAGATCACAATGTTATAATTATTCTTAAAATTTTTTTTCCACCCATTATATTATACTTTCAACATTTTCATATTTATGTTTTTCTCCTAAAATATTGGTTATTTTTACAATTATAGCACTCAATCAAATCATGACATTTAAACTTTGTACTTTTTATAGGTAAATATATTTTCTTTTGTTTCAACCACCTTCAAATGAATTAAAATTCAATTAACAAATCTATCACCAATCTATGTGTTTTTCAGAAAGTAAAATATTAACCTGAGATAAATCATTGACACAATTAAGTTTTCATTAGGTTTATTTTAACACAGCCATTACACTTTCATAACTGAAGTTCCAATGTACTAGATTAACATTGAAACGTTGAAAGCCTGCGAGGCATAGGATCTTATTTCCTCTACATCTTTTTTCTCAGATGCTGCTTCCTGCACGGCTTTCATTGTCGGACATCATCTTACATCATCTTAGCGGACCTTGGGACAAGTCTGGATCATTTGTGTTCCTGAGGACTATCCGACTGCATCTGCAACCTCATCACGGTATTGAGCTCATCGATTGATGTTTGAAGGATCTTAGACGATGAAGCTCCCTTTTCCAAATATTCTGCCAGTTGATACATCACCATAAGTTCTTTACGGACAGAAATTCCTTTGTCAACTGATGTTCACCCAGGACTGGGATCTTGACCACTCACCTCTGGATCGAACTGTCTGAGATTCTCGGTTGGGCCGGTTCATTTCAACATTCTGCGGGCGACTGTTTGCCGTCTCTGATGAAGTTTCACACTTTCTTGTCACCCTCCTCAGATAAGCGTAGTTGAGCAGTGAAGAAGGGAAGGCATGTGAAGTAATGTTGCCTGAGACCACTGGCTGGTCCTTTCCAACACTTTGCGGGGGGACTGCTTGCAGGTTCTGATGAATTGTCGGCCTTTCTCTTTCTCACTTGTCCCCCCTCCTCTGTTAGGCTCAGTTGAGCAGTGGTGGGAAGGGTGGTTGGACACAGCCGCGCCCTGACCTGAACACCTCTGCAGGCCTAACAACCTGGGGACCCCGGAAAATTATTCCCATGGGTGCAGGAGGAGGCCCTCGAGGCGGCCAGCCAGAAGCCACGACTGCAGCCAACGCCCCGCCCACCAACAAAGCCCTTCGAACACGACCCATTGCGTTGAGTTGAGATTACTTTTTAAACAAAGAAAAACTTTTTCAAATCAAGAGAGAAACTTTTATGCTGTGATTCTTGCACTATTCAGGAAGCAAGTGAAGCAGTATCCATGGAAACAAAGATATATACATTTATTTTATTTTATACTCTAAAACATAAAACAAGCAATATTTGTACGGGAAAAATCTTTTTTGCTCCAAGGATTTTTATTTTTTGGTTGAATATGGGGGTTTTGGCTACCAGAAATCGTTGGAGCTGGTCCCATGTCTGGGAAAAATCCAGTTTACGTAATAGAGCCCTTCAAAGTTTCCATGTTATCCTTGTGGAGATTTTTTTTAATTCAACAAAAATCAGCTGATTACTGTAGATATAAACCAATGTGTTAGATTTCCCCTCGCAGAGTCAGGGTGCTAGTCTGGCAGGCTTCTATCCTATATCTTTTACTTCCGCTATTTTCATACTATTCTCTCTATCGAGTCCCCTGACTCAAAAATCTGCTTTAACTATCCTTTACTGGTCTTTATTTTCATTTCCCTTCAAACTCATTCCCAAGCCAAGGTGGAACATCATACGCCGAGGGCTGCGTGGTCAAGGGGGAGCTTGACCCTAGTATGCGGACTCTGGACACCAGGCGACCTCCAGTTTCAACCAGCCTTGTCCAAGCATGCGGGGCTCTGCTTGGATCGACCTTCTTTCCCTTGCTACTCATGGGACTACTATGGTCACCAACCAAAAAGGCCCCAACCAACTTTCAGAGGCTTCACAGCCTCAAACATCTAGTTCTTTGGAACGTAAGGAGCTTATATCAGAGACTGAAGCGACCCCCCAGGTCGAGTCTCAGATGGGTGACTTGCAAACAAACTCAGAAGAGGAACACCTCTTAGACCACGACTCTGCAAATGTCAAGGAAATTGAGGAAAAGGCTAAGCAGCTAAAATTAGCAGGAAAGCCACACCTCAATGGAGCACAAAGGAAGAGGTTCAAGGTTCAAGAACCACGGACACTCTGAAGAAGAGGCATACGTCCTCTAAATCCAACCAATGCCAAAGGGATCAGGAAGGGACTTTGATAATAGGTAGAAAAGACCTAGATCAGAAAACACCATTCCTGAAGAGGCCCATGGGAGCAAAAGAACCAAGGTAGGAGAGAACTCAAAGGCGGACTCCTCTTCACGGAGAGACCAAGTCCAACCTAAAAAACTATCCTACAAGTAAGTGACCAAAGGAGTAAGAATGGGAATTCTACACCCTAACTTCCCAGAGGTACTACTCACCTATGAGCAACAAGAGGCTAAACAGGAAACCATCCTGAAGCTGATACTGTACTCAGTAAGGGACGTTGTTCGCCCTGGCTTTCACAGTATCCACAATAGACAGGGACATATGGTCCTAGTTTGCAGTGACGAAGAGACTACCAGTTGGCTCAAGTCAAAGGAACAACAACTGGGCTGATGGGAAGGAGCGGCTCTAAAGGAAGTGGCGGAGGGAGAAATTCCGTAAACCAAAGTCCTAACGGCTTTCTTTCCAATCAGCAGCCAACACTCAACAGAAGAGATCCGGACACTTATGGCTGGACTGTCCGGCCATCTCTCAGAGAAGGTCGAAATTCCTAGGAAAGGCCGCATTAAAGCCAGCTGAAATAAGGGAGATGGGCATCAACCAGCAGTTAGGCGTGCGAAGAGCCTTCATCCAATAAATTGATAAACAATAGGGGTGCTACAATAGGCCTTTAGGCCGAGTTAGAGAAAGGTATCAGTACCTGGCCCCGCCAAAGGAAAAAAAAAAATGTGTTAGATCTTTAACATGTAGTTTAAGAAATTTATACCAAAGTGCAGCACCCTTCCGCTTGGCGTGTGAGCAAAGCGAACAAGCTCATTTTTAAAATGGAAGGGGGCGAGTGAACGGAGCGAACGAGCTTTGTGTGAGAACGAAAGTAATAATTTTACCGAGCTTAAGCTTGGTCCCCTTGGTGCTAATGTATAAAATCATAAATTTCCTTTCACACTAGTTTTTGTAATAATTAGGCCCATTCAGCCAAACAATATGTCTTTAGACATTTGTTGGTCGTGTAAAAATGCTCTATGCATTTTTTACTCTCTTCCTCTATAACTTACCATAGTATATGAGAAAGTATTGCTTTTGCGTTATCGCAAGTTGTTAACGTAGTGTTTGAGATCAGTTTCAGTTACAGTGCTTGATGAAAAAGAACTGTGCTCTGTGTAGTCATTGTCATTCACAAGTGAGTCCTCAACAACATTAATAGCAACAATTGGCACACTTAAGTTTTCGTTAATTCTGTGAGCACCGCTGCACCACCAAGCGTGTACATAAAGCACTCCCACCACCGTCTGACTGAACGTACAAGTCAATTGCACCCCCGCTTACATTAGGATGGGCTACTGAGGGAGCATGTTTAATCTATGAAAGCACTTACTAAGTTAAAGCCAACAGAAGAGAAAATCATATTGAAGTCTTTAGCAACTCTTTTATAATTCTCTGGGCTTACTACACCTACAGGAAAAAACTTATTAATTGGAAGACTCTTTTTATTGGATCTACCAAAGACTTCAATAGACCCCATAACTTTCCTAGACTATTATTAGAAAGATTTAATTTTCCTATTAAGATTTTTCTTTCTTTTAAAGATCTACTGAGATGATTTTAAGATTTCGGTAACGCAAGATATCCAAACTTAGATATCTAAACAAGAAAGACTAGAGATTGGGCATGCCTGTTCAAAATAGCTCACTGAAAAAATGTGTCTGTTCTATTAATGTTTGATAAATGCATTTTTTCTATAACTTAAATACAACAAACAATTGAAATTGACAACAAAATTGAAGTACTTACGAGATGAGTGTGTGGATCGTGTATTACTCTGGTTTTCTGACAAAGCTTGCCAAGCCGTGACCAACTGAGGCTCTCTTTTCTCTCCTACCAACATACAAAACATTAAAGCTCTGATACCAACTGTACAGGTTACAACTTCCCAAACAAAATAGAAAAATTCCCTGCCCATACTAAATTAACAAAAAAACAAATTAGATGTAAGAAAAATAAACCCAATTAAAACTAAATTAAATTAAGAGAAGGAACCTTTAAACATAATTCTTACGCTAAAGATTTGCTTTTACATTAGAAGTCCGACTATCTAAGGTCCGGCGGTTAGCTGGACTGCTGGGTTAATCAAGGCAATTTTCAAAATGAAGCCCACTTTGACTAGCACTCAAGTGTTAGAGTGCGTTCATGCCAGTCTGTTCCTCGCTGTCATCTCAGTCTATGCCAGGAGCCAAACCTCAATGCATTATTTCAGTATCAGTGCCGTGTTAGGTCTTTGAAATGCATAGTAAACCTAAAAGAGTAAAACCTCGATTAACCGTCACTCTTTTAACCGTCACTTTCTGTTATCCATCACTATATCCCTATTTTGAGACAGAGACCTCACATAGTGGGTATTTTAACCTTAATATGAATGAGAGATGAATGTGAGATGATTGTGGCGCGATCTTGAAGTCTTGTTACTGATTAAGGACGACATTCTCCTTAGACAGGACAATTAATAGCCCAAGAGCCAATGGAATCTAGGGACCTACAGATTAACGTGGGATTTAACCACAATTTTAACCTCATATATACGAATTGGTCTAATTATGAGGATGGTCTTTATGGATGAATTAGTATTTACTAGTGCGGAAGCTAATCCCCACTAGGGAATATAGCATCCACAAGCCATCGCTTATAACTATCCACAATTCGTGACTTCCAAGTAGCTGGATGACAGGACGACGCCACCGTCCCAGCCAACCCATACCGGAACGTATATTATTTTGTTACTTTACTGTGTCGTAATTGACACCGTGCATGATGTGTAATGTGTATGCCCCATTTTGATTGACTGCCATGCAAATGGCCTTGATTTTGCCGGGAAACCCCTGCTGTCTTGTAATGGGGGTTGGGCCAGTCCACTGAAGATGGATTCAAATGTTACAATACCTCAGCCACAATCCCATACCACAATCTATCATCAGCCAGTCATGACAATCATACAAGAAAATACCCCTGTCGCAGCAGACTATTCAGCGAATTTCCAATAGAATTTAGGTATATTTTCTATTTCTCCATAAAATCCATATCAATTTGAACTAACGGTGATTTTGGCTTCTAGGGACCTCAAAACAAAAAAGTATCATGGTCCCGTTTTTAGGTCCTACCGTGACTAATACCGTAATAGTGTATTCCCTATAGGGAAATTCGCTAAAAAGAAAAAAGTGAGGTCCCGGAAACAGCTAGCTGTTAGAGGTGCCCAGAGTTGAAAACACCATTGTTTTTCTGGTAATTTCAATGCCTGACGACAACATCACCACCTAATAATAGTGCAAGAAATTTGCTATTCCATTCATAAACAAATAAAGGTTTTAACATGGAAGATGTTACTTTAAAATCAAAACGATGCAAATTCAAAGGCCAATCCAATAATAAAATCCTTAAAAAAGGAAATGACTAGTTGCGAGACTAGACACTGGGAGCGTTGGTGCAGTACTTCTCTTCAGGACCCAAGGAAACTGAAAGATTGTAGCGACTGTCCCTTAATAGGTATATTTGACTGTAATTGTGCTCAATTGGAAACAATGGAGAAACATTGGAATGTTGTGTTTTCTGTTAAAACGTTGTATCAGCTAAATCAATGTTAGTCAACTAAATGTTAATTGTTGTGCTTCAAAAATGATTGAAAAGGAAAACAAGTTGTAGGTATCAGGACTTGGCTAAAAATTGTTTTTTTTTATTTTTCTGGAAAAATGAAATGACTACAATAATCAAATAATCAAAGCAGATTTATGTTGTGGTAGGACAATCATACATGACATAAAACGGGATTGACTAGCCTAAGTAGAATTATTGAGGAGTAGCTTTATATATGCAATAGGCCTACCCACTTGTAAAGGATTTAACTTCTTCCAAAATCTCTTAAATCTACTTATGGTAAAGGTATGGGAAAACAAGTTTCTGTTATCCGTCTATTCACTTAACCGTCATAGTCTCAGTGAGGGTGACTGTTAATTGAGGTTCTACTGCAATATCTTTTTAAAAATTAATTCTACTGTTTAATACATTGTTGTGATATAGTTTCAATACTACGCTTGATTTTCACGTCCTTCCTTACCCTTTGTATGATCCGAGTTTTCGGTTATCCGAGGTAGTCCCGGTTCCATTTAGCTTCGATAATCGGACTTCTACAATAATTGCAATTGCAAAATTCAAATGCTCTCAAAATAATTACGTTTTATCGATCTAATGATATATAAATACTCCTACGACGCAGACTCCCTTGGTCTCACCTGTTCCCGTGTAGTTGTTCCACACCCGGACCGTGCCATCCTCTGATCCCGTCACTAGCAGGCTGTATGAGTCGTGAGCGTTTACAAATTCCCTTGGTCTCACCTGTTCCCGTGTAGTTGTTCCACACACGGACCGTGCCGTCCTCTGATCCCGTCACTAGCAGGCTGTACGAGTTGTGAGCGTTTACAAACTCCCTTGGTCTCACCTGTTCCCGTGTAGTTGTTCCACACCCGCACCGTGCCGTCCTCTGATCCCGTCACTAGCAGGCTGTACGAGTTGTGAGCGTTTACAAACTCCCTTGGTCTCACCTGTTCCCGTGTAGTTGTTCCACACACGGACCGTGCCGTCCTCTGATCCCGTCACTAGCAGGCTGTACGAGTTGTGAGCGTTTACAAACTCCCTTGGTCTCACCTGTTCCCGTGTAGTTGTTCCACACACGGACCGTGCCGTCCTCTGATCCCGTCACTAGCAGGCTGTACGAGTTGTGAGCGTTTACAAACTCCCTTGGTCTCACCTGTTCCCGTGTAGTTGTTCCACACCCGGACTGTGCCGTCCTCTGATCCCGTCACTAGCAGGCTGTACGAGTTGTGAGCGTTTACAAACTCCCTTGGTCTCACCTGTTCCCGTGTAGTTGTTCCACACCCAGACTGTGCCGTCCTCTGATCCTGTCACTAGCAGGCTGTACGAGTTGTGAGCGTTTACAAACTCCCTTGGTCTCACCTGTTCCCGTGTAGTTGTTCCACACACGGACTGTGCCGTCCTCTGATCCTGTCACTAGCAGGCTGTACGAGTTGTGAGCGTTTACAAACTCCCTTGGTCTCACCTGTTCCCGTGTAGTTGTTCCACACACGGACCGTGCCGTCCTCTGATCCCGTCACTAGCAGGCTGTACGAGTTGTGAGCGTTTACAAACTCCCTTGGTCTCACCTGTTCCCGTTTAGTTGTTCCACACACGGACTGTGCCGTCCTCTGATCCCGTCACTAGCAGGCTGTTCGAGTTGTGAGCGTTTACAAACTCCCTTGGTCTCACCTGTTCCCGTTTAGTTGTTCCACACACGGACCGTGCCGTCCTCTGATCCCGTCACTAGCAGGCTGTACGAGTTGTGAGCGTTTACAAACTCCCTTGGTCTCACCTGTTCCCGTTTAGTTGTTCCACACCCGGACTGTGCCGTCCTCTGATCCCGTCACTAGCAGGCTGTACGAGTTGTGAGCGTTTACAAACTCCCTTGGTCTCACCTGTTCCCGTGTAGTTGTTCCACACACGGACCGTGCCGTCCTCTGATCCCGTCACTAGCAGGCTGTACGAGTTGTGAGCGTTTACAAACTCCCTTGGTCTCACCTGTTCCCGTGTAGTTGTTCCACACACGGACTGTGCCGTCCTCTGATCCTGTCACTAGCAGGCTGTACGAGTTGTGAGCGTTTACAAACTCCCTTGGTCTCACCTGTTCCCGTGTAGTTGTTCCACACACGGACCGTGCCGTCCTCTGATCCCGTCACTAGCAGGCTGTACGAGTTGTGAGCGTTTACAAACTCCCTTGGTCTCACCTGTTCCCGTGTAGTTGTTCCACACCCGGACTGTGCCGTCCTCTGATCCCGTCACTAGCAGGCTGTACGAGTCGTGAGCGTTTACAAAGTCCAGAGCCGTTATCTTGGTGGGAGAAGAAGAGCTTCGGTCTATCCTCCAGTAGCAGAGCTTTGTGTTGGCTTGGTAGTCCCACACGCTGAAACCGAGAGGATGCATCAAATGAACAAATGGTGATGATTACAAGCAATTTGCATACAGGGGCGAGATTTTTTTGTGCAGCTGAAGCGTCCCAACATTCTTAGCCCTGAATATTTTGCTTCACTGTTTCGTATGAATTAATATTTTAATGTATTGGTGCACCAACTAAATCAGTTTGTGTTCATTTATAAAGTTTGAAATGTCAGATTCCCTGCCCTGATTCTTAACAAAAATTATCTGTAACAGAGTTTAGCTTCGAGGTCATTTTTGTGTTTTGCACCTAAACATGAACACCCAGTTTTTCTTCAATTCTTTCAATTTTTATTTGGTGTAAATTTTCAATTACTGTATGTGTAAAACCATAAATAAATTCATATTAAATATTGGGTGCTTATAAAAGTCATTATTTTGCACAGTTACACCTTGTCCATAACTATCAGATGTCATTTTGGAAGGAAAAAAACAATCAATAAAATGGTTACGTACCTTGACTTATATCATAACTAGATAATCAAAGGTGGCCAATATAGGTCACCTTTTTCCTGACTTCAAAGAATTCAGGAGGCTTAACAACACAAGCAAACCAACAACAAAAAACAAGTACATGAGAGATTATTATTTAAATATACCCTGGCATAACAAACGAGAACTGTGGGAAAATGAATTGGTGTTAGAGTTACCTAAAGGTGTCCTTGCCGGCGACCGCCACGTGAGTAAGGTACGGGTGGAAGTGGAGGATAGTCGGAGTGTGGGGAGTCCGGACACTGAAAACCTGCAATGAGAGAGACAACAAACCTTAAGTCAGGTTGGTTTGAAACATTAACAACACCTTGATAAATGTCATCAATTATTAGGGATGTGAGAGTACTCGAGTGGTCGAATAGTAGCACTATTCAGCTCGGCTCGAGGTTATGCAAAACTATTCGCGTGGTCGAGCTGAAAATGGTTTCAGAAGCACCCTGATCACCCTGCCCCCTTGCCTGGTGCGCTGTGACCCTCCCCCTCATTCCCATCCCATTGCCGGACCGCCGGATTCCTAAAAATAGAGAAGAGACCTTTTTAGTTTTTTGTCCACCCCAATGTTCAGTCAACTGGAATAGATGTTTACTCAATCTATAGAAGTTTGGTGGCTAAAACTTAATGAATTTATATTTTACTTGGAAATCCTCATATTCCTAATTAAAACTTGTTTATTTCATGTTATTCATTTTTATTTTTTAATGGCCGAATATGGTCTTTTGGGCAGATAAAACCTAGTGTTTTTACAGAAAAATTATTGTTTTTACAGAAAAATTATTGTTCAATTTAATTTTTTTTAATTTCTTTCATTTATTTATTTATTTTTGCTGCCTGGGCTTGGCTTGAAACTTGAATATTTTATTACCAGCTCGGCTCGACCAGAAAAATCAATATTCGCACACCCCTTACAAATTATGTTAAACAAAATGAAAACGTATGCTACAGTAAATCCATTCATTTTTAATAATCCTTAAGAAACCAGGCTTTCTTGCCCAAATTGCTTTATTGCCCAATAGCTATGTCTGATAATACACAAATCTATAAATAATAAATATTTTTGAAATAATTGGCCATAAATAAAAAAAGAGTGTAAGAAACATAGCTAATTACCTGATGGTCTATTCTTCCTCTGTTCAGTCTTATACATTCTTCACGAGCTGTGTTCCTCAGTTTGGTGTTCTCTAAATACCTGAAATGAAAATACAAATATTTTGATAACCATAAACGAACATGTGAAAGGGAAGTCCAGTCTCGGATTGGGCCTGATGATGACCAGGGTGACTGGTCGAAATTGATCCCCATTATAACATCCTTTTTATATATTAACCATCTTGTATACAACTACAGTATAAATGTAAATATATTGAGTAGTGTTGGAAGACGAATTATTATTTCAACCTGAGTAAGAAAAGTCCAAAAATCTCTCAAACTATAAAAGTAGACAATAAATAAGATTTCATTATTAATCTTTAGTTCTCAGATTACTCGTATTTTAACCCTAGAGAGCTCGTGCGAGAGTAAATTTTCTCCATGCCCATATGTAAAACAATGGGTGATAAGTAAAGAGATTCTCTAGAGCTTCCTGCCCTCCTATACCTTCAAGTCGAGTCATCCCCTGACCTTGAGGTTTGGGTAAACACATTAGAATAGTGTGTCCTTGGTGGCCGAGGAAACAGCACGTTGTCTTGTGTCAGACTGTACCTAGCGCGAGCTCTCATGTTATACTTTTTGAGATTTGCTGCTGTTATTATCTTTTGTGAATTGGGTGAATTACAGATTATGAATAAGTTCAATGACATCTCTTAGTGTGTTACTTGTGTGTTTTACACAAGGGTATTAAATTTAGTGAAAGAGAAACACTACCTAGGGACTTGAAGATCCGGATAAGACTAGAATTGCCACAACGAGAGGCTGTTCAAAATTGAGGACGTAAAAACACAAGATTTGGATTTTCCAAGAAATATGAATAGAAAGACAACAAAGATGTGTGGCAATTGCGGCAATGGCATTTGCTAGGACCATGTGGTGGAAACTTTATTGATTGTTTGATGTGGAAATAACTAGGGTTTTAGCAACGTTGAAATGTAAAAAATGTTGAGACCTTAAGTCAAAATTTTAAAATACATTTTGATCAAGTAATGTGTTGTGGCATCATTAAAATCCTAGAAATCATAATGGGGTGAAAATTAACCTGCACGCAATCTTTTGTTTTAACTGAAGGCGCAGGCTCTCTACGGTCAAGATCACTTACTGAAGTTTTTTTCTATTGTCATGTGTACCCTAAGGTGTTCATTAAAAATACATCTACAGCAGGACACTTGAACATTTGGTTAATTATATCATTCAAAAATGTTAAACAGACTTTCTGTCTTTTAAACACTGATATATTATAAAAAATTGACTAATAGCATTGACTATGTACACTAATGTGAATAGACCTCTCATCCAGTGCATTCAGTTTGAGGCAACATTTTTGAAGTTTCGTGTATGCGGCGCCAAAGTCGCTGCCATCGATGTTGTTATTATTCAGCTGGATTTACAGTGCTGCAAAAACACTTTACCAAAACATAAACATAACTCTCAGTTATAAAATGTTTCATCCTTGGTTGAGAAGAGTGGTAATACTGATTTATCTATCATATGTCGCTTGTACTTCATGTACGTCGCAGAAGATCGCACCACCGTAAATAGGTTTCAAACACGCCTATGCTATGAGAAGTCTATTCATGTTAGTGTATATAGTCAAAGCTAATAGCCCTCAAGAGTAGTTAAGAAATTGGGTAAAGTATTAGTTTACACCGTTATGTCCACATTACCTGTACTCTCTCTGGTAAAACCTGGGGCTTTCAAAGTCCTCTTGGTCGTTGCCGTTGGCAGTGGTGGGTTGGGCGAAGTATTTACAGCTCCATTCTGTGAACTGTGTTGTGACTAGAGGCCGGAGGCTGCCACCGCCCTCCTCACTGCAGTCTTCTGTGATCTGGAATGTTGGTGAGTCTTTACCATTCTATACAGAGCTTTCCATGACATATTTGCTAAAATAATTACGGGAGCGGCAGCTCAGTGGTAGAGCTCTGACCTCACAAGCCAGCGGTCCCCGGTTCGATCCCGGGCGACGACATTACATGCAAAAACATGAGCCGTCACCTCTGGCTAGCCTGTGACATAATGCCGTGACCGTACCTTGCTGTCTTTAGATCACCGCACAGGCTTATAGCCCATAATGACGGGCAGTGGAGGTTTAACAAAAAAAAAAAAAAAAACAATTTTTTTTAATCACTTTAACTTAAATTAAATTATTTCCAATAATCAAACTGGTCAAAACTATGGAGGAGTAGGTTTTGCTGTAAGAAAATATATTGCTGAATCTGTGATAGGCTTTACACCGATAAATGAAAGAGTGTGCAATCTTAGAGTAAGTGGAAAATTCAAAAATTTATCGATGTTAAGTATATATGCTCCAACAGAAGAAGCCGATGATGAAGATAAAGACAGTTTTTATGAAATACTAGAAGAAGAAATAAATAAGTTACCAAGCTACGATGTAAAATTAGTCTTAGGAGATGCTAACGCAAAGGTTGGAAGAGAGGAGATCTGGAAGGAAATAGCAGGAAAGGAGAGCTTACATGAACTAACAAATGAGAATGGACTTAGGCTTCTGACGTTAGCCAGCTCAACAAACATGAAAATAAGTAGCACAATATTCCCTAGAAAACAAATTCACAAAGCTACTTGGATGTCTCCGGATGGGAAAACTGTTAATCAAATAGACCATGTGTTAATTGATATCAGACATGCTAGTAGTATTGTGAATGTACGAACAGTAAGAGGTGCCGAATTTGGAACGGACCATTATTTAGTACTTGTTAGGCTAAGGCAAAGAATTGACTTAAAAAGAAGGAAAGCATCAAAGAAGGAGATATTAGATACAGAGAAACTGAAGTTACCACAAATACAAAAGGAATTCAGGATTAAGTTAGAAAATAAGTTTGAAGTACTGGAAAATGAAGTTGTAGAAACATGTGTGGGAGAACCCAATCTAATTGATAATCAATGGAAGAAAATTCAAGGGACGGTGAACAATACAGTTAAAGAAGTGTGTGGTAAAAGACAGAAGATGAAGAAAAACCCATGGTTTTCAGATGAGTGTCAAACCTTAGTTAACAAAAGAAAAGAAATCAAGCTTAAATGGATTGCAAGCAGGAGAGCTGTTACCGAAGAAGATAAAAGAAAATCAGAGCAGCTTCGAGTAGAGTATCATGAAATTAATAGAAATACAAAACGAATGCTTAGATCGTGTAAAAGAAACTTCCTCAATGGAAAACTGACCAAAGCAGAAAATGACAGAACCACGAACAACACCAGAGATTTTTATAGAACTATTAGGTTTTTCAAAAAGGGCTTCTCTGCAAGAGCATATGGAATAAAAGATAAAAATGGGAATCTATTAGTTGATAAAGAATTAGCTACCAAAGTATGGAAAAATTATTTTGAAGAACTTCTAAACTGTGATATATCCGGAAGGGGAAACATGGAAGAAAATTTAAGTTACCATAATGTTGAACCTAATGTTTTACCACCATCAGAGCAAGAAGTGGAAGAAGCAATTAAGCAACTCAAATGCAACAAAGCTCCTGGAGAGGATGGACTCACTTCTGAAATAATTAAAAGCGGTGGAAAAATCCTAAGGAAAGAAATTCATAAGCTAATAACAAATGTATGGAATTATGAAATCATACCAGAGGAGTGGGCAGAAGCTATAATAATTCCTTTACACAAGAAAGGTGATAAGCAGTCGTGTACTAATTATAGAGGTATCTCGCTTCTAAATACGGTATATAAAATATTTTCAAGAATATTACTAATGAGATTAAACCCATACACAGAATCAATAGTGGAAGAACAACAAGCTGGCTTTATGAAAGGCAGATCGACAATTGATCAGATATTCTTGCTAAAACAAGGAATTTCAAAGTATTATGAGTACAATAAAAATTTTTATGCGATATTCATTGATTTCAAAAAGGCATATGATAGCATAGATCGAGGAACCTTATATAAGAAAATGGAAAAATATGGCATACCAGAAAAGCTAATAAAATTAACAAGGCTATGTATTAATGATTCAAAAGCAAAGGTGAGGGTAGACGGGGAAGTATCAGAGAGTTTTCGTATGAATACAGGAGTAAGACAAGGGGATGGGATCTCCCCCACTCTTTTTAATATAGCAATAGAAGAAGCTCTTCAAAAAGTAAAGAACTTAAAGAGAGGTATAAAGTTGGGTATAGACCTGAACATCATGGCCTTCGCAGATGATGTAGTGATATTGGCTGAAAAATCCGAAGATCTGTGTGCATTAGCTGATGAGTTTATTCAAGAATGTAAAAAAGTAGGTTTGGAGCTAAATGAAGAAAAAACTAAAATAATTAAATTTGGGCGTAATCCAAACAATAGAGGTGCAAAATTCAATGTAGCCCAATACTCAGTGGAATGTGTGGAAAGCTTTAAATACCTAGGGGTAACGGTGAATAGTTCTAATGTGGAAGATAGTGAAATTCAAAGTAAGCTAGCAAATGCCAATAAATGTTTAGGTGCCTGTACAAAGCTCCTTTCATCAAGATTCCTATCATGTTGTACAAAAATAAGAATATATAAGACCATTATTCAGCCAGTGCTATTATATGGAAGTGAGACCTGGGTTCTATCCAAGAAAAATGAAGGGCGCTTAATAGTTTTTGAAAATAAAGTGTTACGCAAAATATTTGGCCCTATAAAAGATGAAGGAGAATGGCGTATTAGGAAAAACCGAGAGTTACGTGACCTATATCGGGACCCTGATGTCGTGGCTGTGATAAAAGCAAAAAGATTGGGCTGGCTGGGACATGTAATGCGAAGGGAGGAAGGGTCAAGACTGAAAGAAGTGTATAGTGCTGTACCAGCTGGAAAACGCCCTTTGGGGAGACCCAAAATGAGATGGTGTGACCAAGTACAGAGAGATGTGAGGCAGTGTGGAGGGACAGTGGAGTTAGCGGCAGATAGAGAGGCGTGGAAGAGGTTGGCCTACGAGGCGAAGAATCGACTGAGATTTGTAGCGCCCCAGCAGTAAGTAAGTAAGTAAGTAATCAAACTGGTTTCAATTGTTTATAGGTATATATATGTAAAAAGACTAAACTCTGAAATTTCAGAATAGCATGACTTTATATACAATTTTACTGCTTCAGTCTACAGATAAAGTAGTAAAAACACCATAGTAAGTAAAAAAACTCACCTAAATTATGAAACAAAAGAAAATCTTAAGAAAATTTTGTATATTTGATGCGTATATAAGTGTAGTAAATTCCTTTATTACTAGCCTTGTCCATGCCAAGGAAACTTGTTATAAAATTCCTTGATATTCTTGATCTTCTATAACTTAGGTAACGTTTTGAATTTACTACTGATCCACCCAATTCTGTTGAATATCTCTCACCTACAAAGCACACAAATAGCAACCTAAATTCATCTACAGAGAGTTAATACATATAAAACAAGCAACACAATTTAGGTACCCAATCAAATGCTACTCACTGTGTTGGGCATGTTCTTGCGAACCCTAGGAACTAAGTGGCGAGGTCCACTGGTCAAGCGGTGAAGATCCGTGGCGGAACCCACAAGGTTGGGTGGAGGCGATTCTCTAGGAAAATAAATCCATGCAGTTATTACAAATCTGTTAAAGTCTGTGAGGGAAAAGGTATGATAATAAATGTATAATATATTTTCAAAACAGTAAAATATAAACTGTTCATGGTATTACCAAGCAAGCAAGATAGACCCCAAGCAAGACGTAGCCGAGTGCGGAATTTTCATGTGAGCTAATCATACTATAGGCTACAAATCAAAATCACTTCAAATTTTGAGGGGATATAGAAGTAACTTCACTATAATCTTTTCAGTGACTTTCGTATGTGTTTGATCTTTAATCGGGGATAAGTGCTTATTTGTATAAATGATGTTGCAAAACAAATAATTTGGAAAAGTTTAAAAGAAGCACTTTATTTATTATATGATTTAATTGTTTACCCTTTGTCATCTGTTATTTTGTATGAACTGATTATGATGTTGAGAATTGGGTTCATCCAATTTTTTTTGTCTCTCTTTGTTTGAGGCATTTTTAACGTTTTAATGGGGAACTATAAATAGTATCACAATATGCTAAACATCTAATATCATACTGTTGTTAGATAGCATAATTAACTGATAGCTCAATGACAAATAGCAACAGAGTCCAGAATCGATCCCATTGGAAAGCTCATGAATATGAGGTGCGCACTGGAGGCTACCTATCTTATTTTATAGGAATGTAAATTAATTAATAAATTACTGTCTAATAATTTAGGCCCCCCCTAATATCTTTGACTTTTTAGTGACCTCTCTAAGTAATAACTAAAATGTTACCCACTTCAGGCCCCTCAGTAACACTTTCAGTTACTTCGAAGGCCCCTCTCTACCTTAGAATTTCAGGTTACATCCGCCCCTCACATTATTATTTAACTTTTCAGTAAATTCGCTAGAATCATACTAGACACACTGATTTTCAGAGACATTTAAATTTCTCACTAATACCTTGGACATTTTCAAATCCGAACTGACCATCTGTTACTAAGACTGGCTTATCGAGAGTCTAGGGTATCAGGTTATACTCTATGATATTGATTCATCAATACTCACCCGAGGTAGGACCTGTTTGAAGGGGAGGGGGGAAGTGACAAGGAAGTGTTTAGCCTTGCGTCCGTCAAGTCTTTTGTCATGTCTTTCACCTAGAACGAAAACCACAGAGTCAGGTAAATTTACGATAAATCATTTTACAGCTAGTCGAATCTTAACCTACAGTTGACCCAACAAAAGTTTTGAGCCCCACTGCACCAAAACTCTTCAAGCGATGCAAAGAAGTCAAATTAAATGAAGTCAATTTAAATGCCATATAGAAAGTGCAATTTATGTTTAAATCAAATTCAAAGGACAACATTGCAATTAAAAACATGTCAAAATCAAGCATCAACCAAAGAAAAATATGATTGTGAATTTTAAAGATGTTTTTAGATGAATCTGGGATGAAATTATTTCATGTAAAACATCATAATTGAATAAGATTATATTTAGAGCCATATATTTCATTTATATAAAGTGATACTTTTAAAATTATAACCAATCAATATTTATTTTTGATTTAATCAACAACTGAGGAAGTTTATGCTAATTACTATCAGATTATATTAATATCAGGGCTTGTTTAACCCGGTACTTCATATGTAAAATAAATAAATTGGTGTCTTTGAAATAAAATGGAAAATACAAATGAATGTACACCATGACAGACTTTTTACAGTAAGAATTATAATTCTGTACTTTGTGCTTGGCCCTTCCGAACTGAAGGAACAAATAATGAATATTTTATACGTTAAAAGTTTCAATAAAAAAGTGCAACAAGTGTTGACATATAAGAAGCAAGTGAACACACATTAAAAAATATGAAAATAGACCTTGAAAGAAGTACAAGTTATTGCATAAAAAAAGATGCAACTCCTGAAAGGAAATGATAAGTTTATTTCAAGACAAAACTAATCAATCACCAGTTAGTTTAGTTATCTTGTAAGTTATCTTGGTAAGAATTAAGAGTATACAGTACAACGTTACATGCCAAAAAAATAGAATATTAAAAATATTATATACTTTTATGTCACATGAGGTAAATAATTTACGGTTGGTATAGATTTAAAATTTAAAATTAAATTGTACTTATAACTTTTCTGCTATTTAACTTTTTAAACAAGTTTATACAATAAAACTTTGAATTTATAGAGTATATTTGCACTTAAGAAGTGTCGATTTTAGTTAGGGATGGACGGGTCTCGAAATTACGAGAAATTTTCGAGAAATTTTTAATCTCGTTAACC
>CM061534.1:42904463-43115704 GCA_030545055.2 Neoaliturus tenellus
AACCGTTCTTCATCACACACATCTCTCATTCTACTCTATCAACTCACAATATAACCATCTAGCAGCTCTTATTTCTTCAAGTTATGGACACACGGCAGGGTGCACCCATACAATCTCCAATAGTGACATCCACTACTAACGATAACAATGGTGGTGTTCCCACACAAAATTCGCCTACATACACTACCTCCACCGACTCCCGACCCGTACAGAGCAATGAAATCAACAGTACGGCTGCAAACGATGTAGAAGCCATCCTACGATCACTGGTAGGCTTTGATGAATGAATAAATTTATTTCCCGGAGCCCCACCCGTCCCCAGACTCCCCACCTTTTTTAAAACCCCCTCCAGATGACCTTGACACACTTACCAACCCCTCCCCAAACCCCCCAAAAAACCCCCAAATCAACAACACACACCTGCCAATTACAACCGCTGACCTTGACCTGCGCCAGGAGCGGCTGTTTCCTTCTACTAGGCTTAATTGATAAAATCTCCTCAAATAGTGAACAGAAACCCAATATCTGAAATAGGTTACATGCCGGGTGTCCCAGACCACCCGAACACCCGTTTTAAAATTTACACAATTAATTTTTAACAAATATTAATTGTGTAATTACAGGGACTGGGACACCAGTATACCTTTCCGTCCAAACAGTTCCTGTTTAATATTTAGACTACGTACATTTCGGCATTAAAATACCATCTTCAGAACAATACGAAAAAACTTAAAAAATTAATCTATATAGTGATCAATGATTTTAAAAACCCACACACAGCTCAGAATACGACATTTAGAAGTTGTTCACAATACATAAAAATGGACATAAAATTAGTTAGTAGTTCCCCTATACTTGCCGTTGAAAGCGCTTCTTATTTCATATCAAACGTCAAAATTAGAATATTTTACAAAAAGCAAAACATTGGCATAAAGTGACATAATAAACAGCTGTAGTAGTTCTCAGTGATTCTGATTGGTTGGATTTATTGCAACGGGAGGAATGGGGAAAACGGGGGAATTGAAATCTGCGTTTCGACCGCACATTTATTTTGAACGGGGTGTAGAGTAGGTCTATTACATTGACAGTTTTACACACAGTTCCCCAGTGTGAATCGTGCATGAATCGTGCATTCTGTAGTGTAGGTACTAGAACTAACTGTACTTTGTCCGCCTGTTAAACAGCTGTCCCATTTAATCATCTGGCTTATTTGAATTTGTTAATGGCTTAAACAAATTAGGCACATTTTTCCCGCCTGCGCTAGAAATGAAATAGTTTGTACTATCCTATCCTATTCCTATATTCCCATTATATTATACTCTAATACGAGTAGGAGTAAGGTATATTTGTATGCACACAGGTCTCAAAAACGGCTAGAACGATTTTCTCCAAACTTTGCAAATAACTTCTGGGATAAAAATAATATGTATATAGGTCTCATTTTTTTACTCTTTATTTTGGCTAATTGACAAAATGCCATGACAAGCCCACAATTTGAATAAAATACAATTTTACAAAACTAAATAATAGGAAATTTACCACAAAACAATCAAATAAAAAACGAATTAAAAATTGATATTTGCCCTCTTAACAAAAACAAAAGAGTTGCTGTAAACAGCTGACTACACTGTCAAAGCGCAAACCACATGCTTCACTATAAACATGTGTTTTTCCGTTGTATCCAGAAACTGAATTACTGAATGACACTATGATAAAAATCATTGATCAGATATTAAGTAGTACTTATTCTGTTGATTTTGACTATTTAGCTATAAATAAAAGTAAAGTAAATGATTAAACAACTAAGCAATTTAGAACTGAAATTAAATTTTAAAAACAAAGGAGTTAGCAACACTAATAAAATCAGCTGTTACCTGTGGAGGTAAAATCTACCTGTTACATTTTTAACAAACTCATACTATAGTGCAACGCCCCTGTGGTCCTACATTAAAACGACCTGAAAGGCGAGCGAGCGAAGCGAACGAGCTCATTTTGAAAGAAAAAACCTTATGGGTTTGGCATCTTAGCGAATAGTCTGTGAATAATATTACCATAACTACAAATAATTGTTACGTTTACCTAGCAAATGCTTGGCCCCAGGCACTGGACACATTAAACTGTTTTAGGGAGAGCTACAAACCAAATAGAATTTGTGTAAAAACTTAATGTTGTAATAAATAATTTTATTTCCTTTCTTATAAGGAATTTTTAAGTTGTTTCCTATTTATCTTTTAGATTTTCAACATACTGATTTTCCAGGTATTTATTTATTTATCATTATGGCCAAAGATTTAATTCCCCAGCCTCTTCTTCATCTGCAAGTTTTGAAGTTTCTTAAGGATAATAAATTCTTAATTTAGGTCAACTGTATCCTTTTTATTTCATAAAAATAGATTTGTATTTTGTTATACCTGTAGCACAAACATTTTTGTTGTATTTCAGACATGAAACAGGCAAATTTCACGTCCTTGACCGACAAAAGATGAAAATATGATAACCTTGTGCCTCTGCAAAACACCGTGCGGCAATAACAATTATAGATCAGCTGATCAAGGTTACAGCTGATTGCCTTCTCTTTCTTCTCTCTTTAAATCAGCTGTTTGTTTACAACTGAACATGTAAAAACAATGGTTGCAACTTACACAGTCTTATTTAACTTGATCGATTGCCCAGCAGCTGTACAAAGAGAATTGCATATTGAAAATATATAAATAATTAATAAAACATTTTTTATTCTACTAACTTTTTTATTTCTCTCTTCTCTGCGGGGCGTTTAGCCCCGTATAGGAAACAAACAGAATTTTGATTGAGATAGGTTTTTTACAGACTCTAATCAAACAATGTAATTGAGTTAGACGTGGGCATTTAAAAATCTTAGAATCTTTCTTTTGGAAGTTAACCAATTCGATGAACTTTTAATTATTAGATCAGATGCTCCATAGATAAATCATGTTGCAGAAAACCAGATTCCTATCAATACTCGAGCTGTAGTTTTTCAATTTCAAAAGGATTTAAAAAGTACGGTAACGAAAACGGCCAAATTAGACGTTTTATTTTTTAATAACACTAAGAACCATAAAAATCATTGACTTTAAATAAAAAATCTCCAAGACACATATTTTTTCCTACCACTGCATGGAAATAATTGCATTGCCACACCTATATATAACCCCTATGCAAAACAGTTCATTTCCGGTTTCCGTTTCTTTCCCGCTCTAGAGCGGCAATGATTCTTTACCGCACGCTAGATCAAACAGCAATTTTAAATCAGCTGTTCGTGTTGTTGTCATTCATTGTTGTCGTTTAGTAAATTGCTTCTTTTTTAGTTTGAGGTTATGTTTGATAGTTAACATTATGTTCCAACAGAAACAAATCAAAAATAATCTACATGACATTTTGTATACAATAAAACATCTAATATGTAACAATTATGTTGGTAGGAAAAATCTTGTGTGTATTACGAGCACAAATAGTCATTGCCGCTCTCGAATTGTTTGGTCGCACGAAGCTGAGTGGCAATGACGTACTTTACGCTCTCATTACACAAATAGCTATTAACATGTGTAAATAAAAGGAATTTGTGAATTCCTTCAACGATAATTAAAAGCTACAAACCATTGCCTGCTACCAATCACGAGTAAGACAAGATAATGTGTTGTTTTAATAACCCATTTATAACGGAACCGGAAATTCCACCGGAGCGCCAGTTGTTCAGCGCCATACAAGGAGCCGGTCGCGACATAGAGTAATAAGTTGCTGAACTAGGCCATAGAGGAAAACGTGGTCGCAATTCAAACGGTATTATTTAGCCGTGAGCTTTCAAAAAAAAAAAAAAAAAAAAAAAAAAAAAAAAAAAAAAAAAAATTGGTAAAAATAACGGCAAATATGTCAACGTCAATTTGAAATAAAAATTACATTACACTATATAAAAATCATTTTATTTTTGTATCACCTTCTTCTTTAAATGGTGATTACTATCATAAGATACCGACATGTAACAGTTAGTATAATCTTGGTTATTTCAAATCACCACTAAGTCAAAACAATCCTCCTAAAATGGTATGCCTAAGACTACATTTTCCATAACATTTCAAATTGCTTTTTTTATTTGCATCAGTTACAAAGTGTGAAATATAACATGTTAGATGATATTCTGTATAATTATAATTGTTGCTGTCTAAAATTTAATTGTTATTATTTATTAATTAACAGTTCAATGACAAATGACAATTGGGTCCTGAATCAAACTCTTTGTCTTAGAGGATCGAACATTTTAAAATTAGGATTGTTATTTGAGCTCTATAATCACTTAGCTTATCCCTTACACTCAGTCAGTTTAAGTTTGGTTGTTAGTGGGAGTATTCAGATTAAATATTCCTGATGAAAATTGTTTATAGAATAATGTCCGTCTATAGCTATGCGCGCACTACGGCGCCACGGCGGCACTGCACGGACGGGCGGGCGGTACGGCAATTTTCAAAGATCTTTAACATTGAATCTCATAAGGGGCGCATAAGGGCCTTGCGGCACGGAACGGACACTCCCAGACGATCCGCACCTTCCGCCGTTGTGCAAAAAATTCGCGAGAAGGAATCTCAGAACATTAACGAGCTTCCGTGACGGCCTAGTGCGCTCACCCTCCGGTACGGGCGGCACGGCAATTTCGTCGTTCTACCCAGCTCGCAATGGCAAATTTAGTCGTTAAAACGATTTAGTAAGGATATGTCTATTAAAGTCGATAGTACTGATTAGTAAGTACAACAAGTTGAATATTATAAGATATTCCCAATACATAATTCAATACTAAAATTTATTTTATCATATTTTCTTTCCTTATTTTTCTCTTGAAAATGGTACTTATTTACCACTAATTCCTGCACATAGCACGTCCATATTATTTAACCGACTCTCCTAAAATACTGATCGCTCTTTTGACGAAAGGTGTGAATGTCCAGAACGGCGGATGTCCGCTAGAAAAATAAATGTCTATAGTGTTTAATGTTTTGAAAGAAAAACTACAATACCAGCATGTAATATTTAGGAGGAACATTTCAAATATCCATTTTTTTAGAATACTGTAGTACCAGGGTGACCGAACTTATGCTCGGTAAAATTATCAACCGTTACTCTCCTTTCGCAAAGCTCATTCGCTGCGCTCACTCGCCCTCTTTTTTTAACGAGCTTGTTCGCTTCGCTCACTCGCTATAGGCCAATAGGTACGCTTTGATATAAATTTGTTTAACCATGGTTTAAAAACTGTAACACGTATGTTTATATCTACAATTATCAGCTGATTTTTCTGTTAAAAAATCTTCATAAGGATAACATAGGAACTTTAAAGGTCTCTGGGACGGAAATCAGATTTTTTCCAGTCATGGGTACACCTCCGATCCATTTCTCCTGGCCAAAACCCACATATTCAACAACAAAAATAAAAATCCTTAGAGAGAAAAAAAAAATTCCCGTACAAACATTGCTTGTTTTAGATTTTAAAATAAGATAAGATTTTTAATAGTTAGTTTCATTTAGGTTATATAATGCCTATCAATCTAGTGTGTCCCTCAGCCTTTATAATCTTCTAGATGCTTATCAACAGAGAGGCTGTTTTTTAGTTTAGTGAGATATTTGCTTCATTATTATTCAAGACAGCTCCCTTGCATCTCATGACTTGATTAGGCTACAAACTGCATGTACGATACGTCAACAATAACCCTTGAATTAGCATCTTAGATCTTGCGTCAAGGAAAAGACGTAGAGTCTTTCAAATTGTGACTTGTATCAAAGGTTATTGTAGTGTTCGTAATGTTCCTTATGTATTGGAACTGCTGTCTTTTGTCGAACTTATAGGAAGAAATCTCGAGCCCAAATAGTTAACTGGTAACTTACATGTAATATTCTAAAATGTTGGAAAAAAAACAATACAATTTCTCTATAATGTTTAAGCATAGAGAGTAAGATGGATTGAAACAAATTTCATTAACCAAAACTAGTCGATTTAGCTTCCTTTTTATTGTCAAGACCTTTTCAGATAAGTTCATTAACCATTGCAATGCAGTTTTTGCTTTAAACAACAATAAATTATTAATAATGTCCAGTTTTGGCACTATGCCACTCAGGCACTCAGTGCATGTATTTACAGTAGCCTTGCATTGAAGTGACCAAGTGACCTATTTCCATCAAATGCAATGAATAAACTATTGCCCCGTTATTTATTGCCGTTATTCCCCTCCTTTCACCCTATAAAGTATACTGTTTTTATAGACAAAAGCAAGTATAACAAGGTTTTGCTGGTAAAAGGTTAAAGACTTTGGCTTTATCCAGAAAATTGCTATGACTGTGTTGTGTGTTTACTAGTTCTAAGCAGGGTAAATCTTTTGAATAAATCTGCTTGGTACTTTCAAACAGATTTAAAGGGGTTTAAAGATAAGAGAGTAGTGCAAGATTATTTTTTTTTTTTCTTAATTCAAAACCAGATTTCTTAAAGAAGTTCTAAAATTTTACTGACATATTTTTAGTATAAGAGAGTCACAAATGAATTAAAGTATTCAGTGATTCCTAATAATGGCTTAAGCGTAAAATTGATCAAATATTAAAAGAATATGATTAAAATATAAAAAAGAAAATAATTTCAATTTGTTTTTATTGGCTGCAACTCACAAGTATAAGATCATAAGTAAAGAATTAAGAAAATAATTTACAAAATTATCAAAATTATGCTGGGTAGTTTTGATTATCAGGCCCGCAATTTGTATTTGACACGCCATATACCCGATAAAATTTTGCACCGCCCCTTTAATATGAATTACCAAATTAAAATACCCTAATGCCATAGGCATTTGATAATTTGACACACATTCACAACGTAACAATGACAGAAATAATTTTATTGTTTTCACTTTCTTCAATTGTTATTAATAGTACTCGCATTGTATAGTAAAATGTAATCAATAAATTGTAAATTACTTACATTAAGACTTCAATCCTAAGAACAATTTTTTTAATAGGTACAGACTATTAACTAGTGTGCTTGTTGCTCGAAAACAAGCAGTTTAGTTTGGATACTTTTTACTAGTTAGGCTTGTTTAATGCAATTCGTTAATCAGTGTATCCTCTCCATGGTTTAACATAACTTCTTTGTATGGAGACAGATGTTCTCACTAGTGTGCTTTGTTTACTTGTTCTTGTCACAGGTCAAACTTGGAAACCTCTTAATTTTCCTATCAATTTTATTCTAATGGGGAAATATAGAACTTTAAGGTCACGCTGCTTAAAGTAGTTCCTTGTACAAAAATACATGTTGCCTATTAAATATGAAATAGATTTAAGTTTTCCTGCAACAGTTCGTTTTTCTAAGAATTAATTAGCAGTTTTGAATGGTAAATAACTTTTTGTGTTTGATTATCCGAACAACCCCCGATTCCTTTCATAGTGGTAGTTCGGAAAATCGATAAGGCCAATTTTATAAATGGGCCCGGTAAGATCGGGCCCAGGGGTGCATGAGGTTTTAAGTTTGTTGGTAATCTATAATTTTGTTATTGCTGCTATAGTATATTGAATTGTTGGTATTGATTTTTAATATGCATTATAATGTAATTTGTTTAGTTGTACCTTTTGGAAACCAAAAACTTGTTGTATGTATGTTTAAAATACTGACTTTTTGTCAACTGCATAATACTGTGTTTAACGACAGTAAAATTCTTGATTCTTAATAACCAATAATATCTCCTGCATGAAAACAGTCCTGTGGATATTTTTACAACTGTGTCTCCCTCAACCCTTCCGGCCAAGGCTAACTACACATCAGGCCGGAATGCCCCCCACCAGGCAATGTTAAAACGTCGCATTACTAGTGCACCAGCTGTTCTAAAATGGTGCAATTTTGATGCAATTTCCCTAATAATTACGTGGAAATCCTTTAAAATAAACAAATATTTACCCAACTTTCACTTAAATCCCCAAAGATTTGATAGATTACCTGCTTTTGGCAACACCGATCAGCTGACGTTATCTCTCTGAGCACTCCCGCCTGGTGTGTAGTTGGGCTTGCTCTGGCCCCCTATTTTCCATTTTTGGTTGTGTTTACCATACAGTGTATGATAAATTTAGCAACGATGCGTCACCTCTAATTGGATGATTACCTCCCAGTTTACCACAGATGTGTGTTTCCCAGGATGCCTGCCGCAGCGCTACGTGTTCGGCCTGATGGGGTTCCTGGCCGTGGCCAACGCGTACGCCATGAGAAGCGTTCTCAGCGTGGCGATCACAGAGATGGTGGTGATCCACCATGGTAAGCTCGGAACGCACGTGTTGGTGCCGGACCCGAACGCCTGCCCCATCGACAAAGCATATAACAAGACTCATCACTACAATCCGGTGAGGACAGGAATTGCTGCATCAAACCACTTAATTTCAGCCTCTAATAAAATTAGTTATAGTGATTTTTTTCAGGGAACTTGATTTTTGGCTGTCAATAGTACGACTTAGAGAATGATAGCCTACCAAAGCCAAAAGATATATTTGTTCAAACTGAAAGTTTCTTTTCAAAAAATTGACTTGGGCATTTTAAAATGATTTATTTCATGTACTTTTACAATGTTTTTTAAGTATAAAAAGAAACTAATTTAATACCTTTAATCATAAATTTAAGTATTACTCATACGGCGTGTCAATGTCTTAAGAACTGTATCTAATTTATCTAAATCTTCCGCTTAACTAGTTTTGGAGAAAATCTAAAATTAAACTTTTATTATGTTATTGTCTGGGAAGTAAATAAAACTTTATATCTCATTTATATATTGAAAATATATCCTCATAACACAGGGAATATTCTACAGTATATTTGTTACAACAACACTACGGAAGTCTTCCATCTTATTCCCCAACATCAACACTCTTCCAGGACAACGAGTTTGACTGGGACGAGCAGACGCAGGGGTACATCCTCTCAGCGTTCTTCTGGGGCTACGTCCTGACGCACATCCCCGGGGGACTCCTGGCCGAGAGGTTCGGAGGCAAGCAGACACTCGGTCTCGGGATACTCAGCACCTCTGTGCTGACCATCCTGACGCCCTTCGCCGCGAGGGCGGGGCCAAGGTGGCTCATCACCACCAGATTCGTCGAGGGACTCGGAGAGGTTAGGAAGATTTAAAATTAGAAGTAATTAGGAGAAGTTAAATTCCCCATCCCCAACTGTGACGCAAACTCAAATTTACTGCTCATAATGAGGGAGTGCAATTTTACTTTGCATAGCTGCCTTTGGTCATTGGGCTATTAATTAATGATCCTGACAAATGAAACAGCTGATATTTGTCAGTAACAAAGCTACACCTCATCTGATCCATCACAATCATCACACTCACCCCTTCAGTCATACTCACCTTAAAATACGCACCACAGAGTGCGTCGGTGTTTCAAATAAAGTATCTAAAGTATCTAAAGTACGGAGTAAAATTTTACTTTTTCTCTCTAGGGAGAAAAATGTTGTTTTGCCTCCCTCTTGTGACAAAGTACCAAATTCTAGCCCAGGGGAGACAAAGTACTATTTTCTCTCACTAGGGAGGCAAAGTAAACCCATATAAATATAATTGACAGTCTGGAAACACAGTACAGTACAGAGAAACTGATAAAACTTCCCTTGTAGAAGTATATCACTATATCACTATTTTGAGACAGAAACCTCACATAGTGGGTATTTTAACCTGAATACTAAAAATAGTAAAAAGCCAAGTGATTATATGCTATCAAAAATTTATGTTCTATGTCTTGTAGTTCGTTTCTATGCAGCCAAAATGGTAGTGATTGTGTATAAATTGTGTATATATTTTTTAATAGTAGAAGATGAATTTTTAGATGGGGAAAAACTTTTGTTCAGAATAATTTTGGCCTATTGGTGACATTTTATTTATTTATTTTTTGTGCTTTAACGCCATAGGCATTTTATAATGTTTTGACGGGGAACTTTGTTTTGAGGGAAAGGTCCACACCCCAGTCTTGTTACTATCTAACATTGATTATTTGTTAAATAGCATCCTTAATTAAAAGCCTAATGACAAATGGCAACTAGGTCGGGAATCAAACCTTTAAAAAGCTACTAACTTATCTCAAGATCAAACTGGCAAGCTTTGGATTCAAAGACAAGCATTATAACCACTCAGCTACCCAGCCAATTACTTTTTTATACCCAAATAACATTTGTTTCAATAAAGAACATCAAGCGATTGCTCTGTTACCAATAATCCATTGGGAACAAGAAATTAAATAATTTAACAATTTGTTGTATGAGTTTCATCTTAGTAAAGACTTATATGTAATTTTAAGAGTATTGATATAGGTAAAATTCTGTTTTTTGGTTGTATGACTTCACAATGTAAACTTTTTTCCTCTCTCAATCTCAGTTTGCCAGTGCAGCAGAAAACAGCTATGGAATCTCAGTTCGGTTCCTAATTTTTAATTTGACAATTTAAAAATGAATTAATTGTTTTAACAATTTAAAGACTTCAGCCTCAATCACCCTACTCTCTAAAATAATAATAAAAATAATAATTTTGGGTAGTGTTTTAGCTATGGCATAGAGTGCTTTGTGTGGACCTTTTTTTAAGTTTCAATAGTGTATTGGCCTTTGGATATGACTCTTAAGATATTTGATGTCTCAGCAAGACAGTACAAAAAAAATGGAATATATATTTTTTTTATGTTCTGAAAGTGTGGGGAAGGGGAGACTAGGGGGAGCAAATCAGCTACAATTTTTATGTATGAAAGAGTTTCTAATAAAAAATAAAAAAAACACTTTTGAAGGAAATATCCGGTTTAAATAACTCAAATTTGAATGAATTAGAAGTTTTCAAGACATATAATCAAACAATTACAATTCTCAATTTTTTCAGGGAACTACATTTCCAGCTCTCAACGTTCTCTTGGCCCAGTGGGTTCCGAAATCAGAGAGAGGAAAACTTGGAGCTTTAGTTTTTGCTGGTGAGAATATATATTTTAAGAACTGTGTGTTAGATTATAACACAAAAAATATACAGGCCGCACCAGAGGGAAGAATTATTGTTTTTAAAGTAGAATAAAAATGCTACCACTACCAAAACCCACATTCAGAAAGTGTCTTCTATAAATATGCTGCCTATGAAATATTTTAAATGCCAAGTCAAGTGTAGAAAATAATTCATAACACAATGTCTCTCAGAGATAAAAGTGATAACTCCTATTTTGTTTCCCCAGTGATTTCCACTATCCTATCTTTCATAGTGTAATATTGTATGATATTAGGAATAAAAATGTGGTACCAGTATTTTAAAGTTTTAAGAATATAGATGTTAACATATTTTTTTATTTTATTTTATTTGCACTGAGAAGAAGCAACCAGAGGATGTATTGTGTACCTATTGCACATCTAGACATACGTTCTAGTGAGGTCAAGAAGGGATTGGGGAATCTAACACAAGGGATGAACTTTGTAATCTAATTGTTCAACTTACAATACCTAGCAAGCGACTAGGTAAGGCGCTTGATCCTCCTACAAGAATGTTTTCTCTTATTTTGTGTGGTTTCAATATCATGTAACATAGGGGTGCAGTTACACACTCTAAGTGGAACCGGAACAAAAACAGAGAGGAACAGAATCGTGCATTGGTAAAATCGGATGGATCATCAGAAGTTAATTGGTTAACAGATGGCCAATTGAAAAGTCAGAGGGCCAACTCCAGGGCTCTATTGACAACTCACCCTCAGGCTCAAAAAGGCCCAGGGCAAAAGGGCTCGGACGTACTAAGGTCTCTCTAGCCCGACGGGGGATTGCTAGGATTCTTCTAGCACGATGGCAAAACAGAAGACGAGCAGGTTAGCAAATATTTCTCTAGAAACACAGTGGAATACTAGAATTTCTCCAGCAGGACAGTTAGACCAAGAGATAAGCAGACATGCTAAGATCTTTCTACTGGGACGCCGGATTGCTAGGACTGCTCTAGCAGGAGAACGGAACGAAAGGTAAGCACCTGAACGAGGATTTCTCCATCAGGACCGTGGAATCCTAGGACTTCTCTAGCAGGACAGTGGACTAGGAGATGAACATGCGAGCTAAGGTATTTCCAATGGGATGGTGGAACCCTAGAATCGCTCCAGTAAGAGAGCAGAATGCTAAGGATATCTCTATTGGAAGATTGGATGTTGGGGCGTGCTAGGATACCTCTAGAAAGGGATAGAGTAAGTGCTCGATTCTTCCAGCAGGTTGTAGAATACTTACCCTCTCAGAAGATGCGATCCAACTAGCTCAACGGTGCAGACTTCGAGTCAGGTGCAGGCTGATTAGGGTCCGGGCTCCACGCTGCCTGGTTATCACCACTCGACTGTGCATGCTTAGAAATTTGTTGTCTGTCAGTATGGAGTACATTGTGGAGTAAGTTAATCCATCCCCCTGTTTCCAACATGGAGAATCTCGGGCAAATCAGAGTGTGGTTGGGCCACCCCAGGGTGAATCTTGGTGTACTCCTGTTGAGCAAGTCTGGCTCCTCTGGTTGCGATCTGTCCACTAGAGACGTCTGCTACAGTGACAATCCGCTGGAGAGGCAAGGTGGATTTGTCAAACGAAGAGACTGGGATGGTGCGTTGACGACGTCCTGTGTACAGTGGCGGCTCGCCCATAAGGACTCCCGGACGCCGCCCCCCCAACGCATTGATTAAAAAATATAAATAAATAATTTAACAAAAATAATATTATGAGTATATTTAACAGAATGACAATTGTATAGGTCATAAGTTGAAGATAGAAACAGATCGTACCGAAATAAATCCAAAATCGATGACGATTGTGTGTCCAATTCCATCGCGGCCGGCCGGTGCCGGAGCGGCGGACGCCGGCTACGGCGTCCTAGCGCTCTTGTAAAATCAAATGGGGACGCGCATACGCGTGTGTCACTCACACAGGCACACACAACGGCTGCTAATGCAGCGCTCTGCCCGGCGCCCTAGGCTGCGCGCGCAACTGCTCCAGCCACTGCTACCAACCGAGCAGTGCCAAAAATGTGACTGTCAGTTCCCTCGCGATTCAGTCGTCCGTCTGGGTTCTGTTGTGCGTAATGTTGTACGTGTTGGTGTGCGTTGTGATGAAATAGTGAATTAATTAGATTTGTGTAGAAAGGTAAATGAGTGATAGTGAAATGGGCGACGTTGGAGATGAGCAACATTTACACCAGGTAAACCGTATATAGTAGGTAATAGAATGAATAAAAAAACATTGAATATTACAATTACGTTGAGGAATTCGGGGCCTCCTATGCCCAATTTAGTTATTAATCAAATACAAAATCTAACAAAAAAAATTAGTTTCAATCAAAAGTGTTTAGAAATTTATACAATTTGGCCAATTGGCTCTGTGGCTGTGATGTTAAAAACTCGTTTTTCTTTTACACTTGCTTGATAATATGGGTTCAGGATCGCGCCTTAAACTGTTGGTAGTATTCCAGACATTAAACACTTGAATGACAAAGCAAAGAAATATAAAATGAATGACAAACACATTAAATGCGTGTATAGAATTTGAATTAGGCCTACTTGGAAGGATCGACATTCGATTTGCGACATTAAATGTATAGGTCTACAAAATGTTTTGAGATGCAGATGCAGATTTTCTTTTTTGATGGATTTCGTTTAGCAAAATACTCCCACATTGTGATGTGTCCTTTACAATCAATTTCAACATAAAACAATTGTTTGTATTAAGGCGTTCAAGTGCGATAACGAATTCAAAACTGAAGTAAAAATATAGAAACTCTCCTGAACTGGATCAATCCAGTGTGAACAATAGCGTACCTGAACCCACACGTAAACGCGGTTTGGAGACCGGAAACATATTGTCGCAAAGGAAGTGTGTGGACATCTTAACATCCGGGGTAGGCGACCGCTTTCAATTCCTAAAACACTTGTCCGCGGAAAAACTATTTTAGCCTGATTTGTTTCCTGATTTCAAAAACAAATGTCACAAAAAGAAGTAGGCCTATGCACTGAAACGGATTCATATCAACTGAATAAATTGTAACAATTTTTTTGACTTAAAAAAAGTCATCTGTGTAGTACATAACTGATAACTCTGCAGTTATCAGTTATGTACAACAGAGATGACTTTGCGTCAGCAATTGTGATTCAAATTTTTATATTGCAATTCAATTCAACTTTGTGACCGAATTGTCTCTGTTTTATGGAGTAACTATATTTATTGACCGAGACATAACCGTTTTTTCTGAAGCAGACATTACTTATCGTCACTGGCGTAAATATAAATAATATAGGCCTAAAGAGCCCCCCCGCCGTCCCTGACCACCGGCCGCCACTGCCTGTGTAATCCAGCTACTTGGAGGTCACGAATTGTGGATGGTTATAAGGGATGGCATGTGGATGGAATATTCCCTGGTGAGGATTAACGTCCTCACTAGAGAATACTAGTTCATCCATAAAGATCATCATGATTAGATCAATTCGTATATATGACGTCAAAATTGTGGTTCGGATCCCACGTTAAACTGTAGGTCCCTTGATACCATTGGCTGTTGGGCTATCTATGAATTAACAGTCTTGTCTAAAGAAAATGTCGGCCTTAGTCAGTAACAAGACTACAAGATCGCGCCACAATCATCCTACACTAATCTCTCATTCATTTGGCTTTAAACTACCTATTGAGTTAGGTCGCCATTTCAGTAAAGGTGTTAAGTTAAAAAAAGGCGACATTTTTACCCACATGACTTCTACGACTGTCTTAACTGTCCCCAGGTAACCAGATCGGCACAGTAGTCTCCAGCACGCTGACTGGTGTGATACTGCAACACTGGGATGGAGACTGGCCGTTCGTATTCTACCTGTTCGGCTTACTAGGAGTGATTTGGTACATCGTCTTCTGTTTCACCTGCTACAACGACCCGGCATCCCACCCGCGCATCTCCACCGAGGAACGGGAATACCTGGCGGAGACCATCGGCTGCCTCAAGCGACGAGAGGTTGGTACCACTGAATATTTGTGATTGGGCAAGGTCACAGAATAATGAAACGTTATATATGTTTGTGTAAAATGGGCTAACGTTAATTAGGATTTCAAAGGTACCTCAAAAGATTCTATTACAGAAAATGTCTTGAAAAGGGAAAAACTAGCAATAAATTGATAAAGAAAAGAAAAAATATTGATTGAAACATAATTTTAACGATCCATGTCAAGCTTTTAATTGTTTTGCAGGTCATTTTACTCTGATGCATGGGGAAATAAAGTTTTTGCAGCACATAGTTTAAAATGGTACACTTCCCCATTCAATAAGACGTGGCCATATTTTTAAGAGTAAAACTTTTATTGGCTTAGAATTTTGAAGTTATTTACAATAGAAGTACTTGGTTGACCGAGCCTTTCTCATCCGTCTTATAGTGTTTTCATCACTAGGAGCAAAAGTGAGTCTTTTTGGTGCGTAGTCGTGTTTTAAAAACGAGATGAAGCCGTTCTTAAAAACAATTAAGCATCAAAATAGTAGGTTTCATCACTAGGAGCAAAACTGAGTCTTTTTGGTGCGTAATGGTGTTTTAAAAACGAGGCGCAGCCGAGTTTTAGAAAATGATTAGGCATCAAAAAGACACTTTTGCTCTGAGTGATGAACAAAGTTTTTCATCATAATGCGAAATTAGACTTTTAATAGTTAAAAATATTAACTATAAAGTTGTATTTTTGAGGTTATATTTACAAAGTAAGTAATATGCAGTGTTTATATTTTTGTTATCTACAAAATGCTCTTTATAACGTTTGAATTTCAAAATTCTGCTCCTCAACATTAATAAATGAATAATAATATACTTAGCAAACAGTTTATATCTACCCGTTTACACCCAAGTAGGTACTTTTTGAATTCTCTATTGTAACAAACTTTATTACCGTTTTACTCTTCTTCATTTTCTTAAAATTAAACTGTGTGTGATTCATATAACAAGCTAGTACTCGTATGTCATTGTTCTGGAAATCCCAAATTTCCATGCTGTACTTCGGCAATTGTTTGACTATAAGATTCAAGAATCAATATTAAATATTATCTAAAAGCCCATAAAAAATACGAGGACGTATTTTTGTATACGTATATTTACAATAGTACTCGTATTATTGTAAAATTCTTGTTATACCTTCATAATAATCAAACCAGCATCAGTAGTAGCCTAAGTCATGTTTACTCCTGTTTTCACCGGCATATTTTGTTCGCCCCGCAGAACCTGGCGCCCACTCCGTGGAAGGCGATGGCGTTGTCCGTCCCGCTCTGGGGGCTTATCATCGGCCAGGTCGGCCACGACTGGGCGCTCTTCACCATCCAGACGGACCTGCCCAAGTACATGAAGAGCGTCATGCACTTCACCGTGGCTCAGGCAAGTTAATACTTTCTCATACAATTGTTTCATATTTAGTTTTCTTGAATAGGTGAAAATCATTCAGACTTTAAAAAAAATGGACATGAAGAAAAATGCTCTTATATTCCACCCCAAAGCTTTATAGATATCCATCATAAAATGTAAGGAATTATATTTATAAAACAACCATTAATTCTTTCAGTGCTATGGTACGATACATCGGATCATGACTTTTTCACGAAAAGTGTTAGAATCCGACATATCCGATCTTGCCATGCATCGGAAAAATCCGAAAATCCGATGTATCGGCTCGCCCCATATGTTGATACAGTAGAAGCCACCTCAAATACGACCACCTCGGGACCGGACCTCCGGCCGAATTTCATAATGTCCGGATTATCCAGTGGTTTAATAGTTTTTTAAATAGGTGAAACAGAGACCTGTTGTATAATATGTGTGTTCCAACAATGAACTATTAGGATGTATTTAACAATGAAGGGTATCATACCAATCAATCATGCCCAATTAATGCTATGTATCAACTTTTTAACCATTATGATTTGCTCCCTCTCAGACATTGTAGCCCCAAATGACGATCAGGAACAGACAAGCAGCCGCTGGTGATGAAACTGCAATACAGACAGTAATACTGGTCTTCTGTCGACGAAGGCCCAAACGTATAAATGGGACCGCAAAAGCGACAGAATTTGTTTATAGTGACCTATATTCCGTGTTACGTCGACAATCGGGCCGCAAAACGCCCAACAAAAAAATAACGATTAAAGAAAAATAGAACACTAACACTAAGTTTTAGAAGATATCCTAAATTGAACAGTCCGGAAATCGTCAATTGAACAGACATATTTTAGTGATGTAACATGGGACAAGTTGATTCTTGTTTATTTTTCATGTAGGAAATGCCTGGAGCTAAAGATTTCATTTCCGGAATACCATGGCTGGATTACCCGGCGGCCGAATCAGCCAAGGCCGGACTAGAGGGCTTTACTGTACTACGGGCTCAAACTGAAATATCATTTGTCTCGATTGTTAGTTTGAAACACCGATGATTTAATTCAATTCTCCATAAGTTCAAGATCAAAAATATTCTACTCTATCACGTTTGGGTTGAAAATTAATTTGGTTATGATTTTTTTTTCTTATGCGCTCCCCTCTGTACTCTTAGAAACCCCAGCAGGTTTCAGAAGGAATATAATTGATAACCCAGCCCAAAAGTTTTCTAAATATTTTTTAAGCACCAAAAGTTATTGAAAATATAAAAAACAGAAATAGTTACAAAATAATTTAAATGTTTCTGGGTAGGAAAAACTTTATACTCTCAAAGGTTTACTTTCTTCCTTCTTTTATACAAACAGAAATTTAGAGGTTATGTGAAACAAATTTTAACATTTGATCATACATTACAGAACGGGTTCCTCTCCTCCCTTCCGTTCCTGGTGATGTGGTTCACCGCGTTGTTCTCTGGCTGGCTCTGCGATTTCCTCCTGGCTCGGGAAATCATCAGCGTCACCATCTGCAGAAAGACTTTCACCACTATCGGTAAGCTTCTGCTTCGGTGTGACACCAATGAATGCAGAGACTTTTAAGAAGAACACATCTTATGGCTTTTATTCTGAAAAATTCGGTAATTGGGCAACTCCCCACGAGACAGCGAGTGCTGTACTCCCGCGTTGTTCCATTATGTGTACTCCCCCTTTCACTCGGTTATACTGAGGAATTAGCGCAATTAAAACAATGGTGCGGGCCTTTGTTTACACCTTCCTGGGCCATACCAAAGTGGTTGAAGTGCTATAAAATTTAAATATTCTGTTTCTGTATTACATTCCGAATCCAACAATGCTAAAATTGCCGCTACCACGGTGGTTGCTGGAGGGGGCATGAAGTGCAATTGGAACAGCCAGCTGTTCGTGTTTTTTGCTGGTTGGAACAGCCACCGCTCGAAGCTACCGGTGGTGATTGGCCCAATTTAAAAAAGACTGGGGAGTTGTTAGAACAGCCAGAACTCCGACACTACCTGGTGGTGAGTTGCCCAATTAAGAAAAACGGGAGAATATTTAACACAGCGTTGGGAATTTCCGGGGAATTCCACGGAATCCGGGGAATGGGAGAGGTCTCCGGGTATAATTCCGGGGAATGGAGTAGTTCCGGGGAATTTCCGGGGAATGGTCCATATTTACGGTAAAATTCCGGGGATTGCGCAACAGGATTTGATTCATTAATCTTCAAAATGACATTCATATTACTCTTCGCAAGAATAGATACATTTGACACTATGATAATATGGTTAATATGGGATGTCTAAATAGAATGGTTATAAATTTTTATGGTTATGGTTTTAGTTAGAGGCCTGTAATAATATACATCAACGAAGTAAAGTAATACTTTAAGTTACTTTGTTGCCCCTACTGTTAACTAGACGCAGGTTAATTTGTTGCACACTGTTGACTAGGGCCATTTTACTCATCACGATTCTCGCCGTTTTTTTGTAATGGTAATTACCCGGACTTTACCCTTGTTTCCTTGGTTACCCCTTTTAGGTATTCTGATTGTTTAAAGCTTCTCAAAATCACAGATTATTTTAAAATCATATTGATCATTTGTTGTTTTTAAAGCCACTTTATGAGCAAGCTATTGAGATTAGTTACAATAGAGACGTGTCGTTTTGGTGTGTGGGTAAAATGGCAAACAAAAGATAGAAAAATGTAAAAAAAGGACTGGTTACCAATGAAACTGCGGGAATTGTGGGGAAATGGCACCAATCAACCGGGGACAAACCTCACTATCTTTGTAGCACTTAATTGTAGTTTATTATCTACGGTAGTTTCATTTCGTTGATAGCTAGACCTATACCAAGACCAGTAGTTGGCCTTGCCTATACCCTTTCCCCCTCCCCCACGGTGATTTATAGTCTTTTATTGGTTTGTGGGCTTAAAATTTTTTAATTGCATTATTGAATGATAATAATATAATTTGAAAACGTATTTTAGCTTAATAGTAGTGGCTAGCAGTGTAGTTACAGCGATTTGTAGTGCCGCTTTTACTTTATTAGGTCTCTAGTATTAGTAATGAAATGGTTAAAATACCGCAACGGAATTCCGGGGAATGCAATTTTAATTCAGGGGAATTCCGGGGAATCCGCTAGTGGATTCCGGGTAATTTGGTCTCGAGCTGTTCCCAACACTGATTTAACATGGGATCTGTTCTTCTTAAAAAATCTCTGTATTCAATGGTCGGGTTCACGTTCATTCACCGCATCCACCGCAACCGGGATTTAGATAGTCACGTGACAAATCCCAATGGCCACCTGATAAATCCCGGTGGATCCTGGTGACGTCATTTTGCTGCCGTCTTATGAACCCACCGGGATTTTGATTGTTGACGTTCACGTGCTTACCGCAAAAAATCCACCGCATCCCGGTTGCGGTGGATTGCGGTGGATGTAACGTGAACCCGACCATTGGTGACACCCTCCCAATTAGGGCATTCAAGGAGAATATCAATCGATGATTGGTGTAGATGTCTTTTAATATAATAATACACTTAATGTTTTATATGTTTCTGTGTTCTAACGTATAAGTTCATAAATGTATGCAGAAAAAATAAAATTATAATTATTAAAACCTGATTAATAATTGCAGAAGCTATGCAAGATGTTCGCACAGTCAATTTGTCATCATCTCAACCTACATAAACACAAAATTCTGGTGGAAGATAAAATCCCAAATTTAAATGTAAATAGGCCTAACCTCAACCACAGTTCACTAGGCCTATATGAAAATTCATGTGAAGTTCAAGATGGACCGCTAAATGAGGATGAGGCAGTGTCAGATAAAAATGTGACGGTAGACCTACAACGCATCAGTGCACCGTTGGAATTGGAAGACTCCATGAATTTTTATGGATTTTCAACCCCAGAAATTTTGAAGGCTGAAGTAGGCCTAGATGGTAATGCATGGTCAAAAAACTTGGAAACTTTAACTCAAATGATAGATCCGGTAGGTTAAGGCTTGAATCTAGTAGTAGGCTAGATACTAAAAATAACATAGTAAATGTTTTAGGCCTCAGTGTATTTTACATGAATATTCAGGGATTGAAAGATAAAGTGAATGAATTAGAAGTTTTAATAAAAGACAGACAATATTCAGTTCTATGTTTTAGTGAACACTGGTGTGTTTCAGATGAAATAGAATTTAATGCACCAGATGGTTACTATTTGGCAGACAGTTTTTGTAGAAAATACCATATTAGAGGTGGTGTTTGTGTGTATGTGGATAAAACCATTCATTCTGTAGAGGTGGACGTAAAAAAGTATTGCAATGAATTGAACATTGAAGTAGCAGCGGTAAAACTAACAAAATATAATACACTGGTTGTTTCATTGTACAGATCTCCAGATGGTAGAGTTGAGTTGTTTCTAAAGGGCCTGGACGAACTATTAAAATATCTATCTCTATTTAAATGTAAGATAATCATTTGTGGAGATGTCAACTCAGAATTTGATGTCACCTCTAAAAAAACTTCTGTGTTTAATTTCATGAACCTTTTAAGGCAGTACAATTTATACTGCACCAATTTTGAACCAACACGAGGCCGAGCCTGTCTAGATAATATCATGACGGACTTACACCAAAGTGACTGTAACACTAGAGTATTGCAACCACACTTATCTGACCACAAAGCTTTGCAATTTGAATTTAAAATAGTAGCAGAAACTGATGAGCCTAGTATCAAACTTGATAGAAAATTTTCTACTAACAATATTAATAGATTCCAAAATGAATTAAGTTGCTTAAACTGGGAATTTATTTTTGACGAATCACCAATTTTATCTGCAGAGCATAAATTTCAAACTTTTTTCAATAATTTTATGTCAGTCTTTGAAATGTGTTTCCCCCTGCAACAAATTAAAATTAAAGGCCAAAACAAAGCAACTATCAACAGATCTGGTACCAGATATGGTAATTGGTACACACCGGAACTTGAAAAGATGAAAAATAATATTATATTTTGTAAAAACATATTTAAAAGAACAAAGAATGAACAACTTTCCGAAGCAATTAGAATTAAACAAAAGCAATACAGATTGGCCTTGAAAGATGCTAAAAAAGCCAAGAATGAAGAATTCATCGAAGCGTCGTCCAACAGATGCAGAGCAGCGTGGTCCGTGATCAAGAACGCAGCAGGAAAATCATCCCAGAGAGCTCCAAGCAGCATTTCTCCCGATGAGCACAACAACTATTTCCTGTCGTCTGTGGAAGAAATTAGTGCAAAAGTGATTAGTTCTGTGAGTCATGCAAATCAATATATGAAAGTGTTAACGCCACCAGGTAGAAATTGTGTTTCTCCAAGTGTAACTAGAGCTGAAGTTTATAAAGTAGTAATGTCTTTAAAAAACAGCAAAAGCAAAGATGTCTATGGCCTAAGCAGTACCCTAATTAGGTATGTAATAGATTTTATTTTAGAACCTTTAACTGATTGTATTAATTGTTGTTTAAATGAGGGCATTTTTCCAAGTTGTTTAAAAATTTCAAGAATAGTTCCTATTTACAAGAAAGGTCCACAGGGGTGTCCTAGTAGTTACAGACCAATTTCATGTGTACCTGTTTTTTCTAAAATATTGGAAAACATTTTGAAAGTTCAAATATGTGCACATTTTGAATCTTTAAACCTTTTTAGTGAAAGTCAATTTGATTACCGTTCTGGAAGATCTACTGTCAAAGCGATATAAAGTTTAGTAAATCAGGTCCTTTTAGCTTTGGAAAATGGTCATTCTGCTCAGATCACCTAGTGTGATTTGAGTAAAGCGTTTGATTGTGTTAGACATGACATTTTATTAAAAAAGCTTCAATTTTATGGTTTCCATAACAAAGAGTTGTCAATGTTAAAATCATATTTACTGGACCGTAAGCAGCTTGTAGAAGTAGAAGGAAAACGCTCTCAGGTTGCCTGTGTAACCTTGGGGGTTCCACAAGGATCTGTGTTAGGCCCTATTCTCTTTTTAGTTCTTATGAATGATTTCTCTGACAATATAGCATGTAAAACAATCATATATGCAGATGACACCTCCTTATTAAATGTTAATGGGGATAGCTTCCAGCTACAACAAATGGTTGCAGCTTCTCTTGCAGAAACTGTCAGTTGGTTTGGTTCAAATGGTCTATTTTTGAATGACAACAAAACATGTAACTTGCAAATTTCCTTCAAGGACATAGACTCTAAAAATTGTACATCTGTTAAGTTACTTGGTATGACTATTGATAGTAGGCTCTCCTGGAAAGATCATATTCAGAATGTTTGCAAGCAGTTATCAAGAGTGATTTATCTTTTAGTAAATTTAAAAAGTCATGTAACATTTAGATATTTAAGAATTGCATATTTTGCGTTTTTTGAGAGTTTGCTTAGATATGGTCTTGCTGTGTGGGGAAATGGAGTTGGAATTGAGCAGGTTCTTATCTTACAAAAGAAAGCCATAAGAATATTGTTAAACGCTGCTCCTTTGGATCACTGTAAACCTCTGTTTATAGAAACTGGTATTTTGACAGTTGTAAATTTATATATTTATGAAGTTTTAATCTTAGTGAAAAAGAATGTTAACTTAGGCCTATTGTCGAAAAGAAATGAGATTCATACATACAACACTAGAAATAACCGCAAACTTGAAATGCATAGAAATAGATTAAGTGTAACCAATAACTATCACACATCATTGGGTATTAAAATGTTTAATAAATTGCCAACTGAAGTCCAAAGTTTGACGGACACTAGGTTTAATAACAAATTGTATTCTTGGCTTCAACATAGACCTTTTTATAATATTGATGAGTTTTTAAATATCGAGATAAAAGGCTGTGATTCTACATGACTGATTTTGTTGAATTTTACAGATTTTATTGTTGTTGTGATCTCAAATTTTAACTGTTTTTTTTTTTTTTTTTTATTGAGATGAGCCATTGTTTTTGTTTAAATATTTTATCTAATGTTGTTACCTTTGTTTCATTTGTTAATTTTGTTTAAGAATGATAAGTACAAAATAGTGGTTAGATAAATCTGTGATATTTTATTTATAAGCATTTTTTTAACCATTCAACCTGGATTGTTTTTATTCAATTAGGCTAAAATAACTTATTTGACACAATTGGTGAATGTGACTTATGCTAAGAAGCACCGATTATATTCAACTTAGTTTTAATGACGAAGTCCATTGTAATTACAGTGTAATTATTGAACGACTAATAAATATTGTCTATTGTCTATTGTCTATTATCTATTAGTGAATTATTTTGAGGCGTGTGTTTAGAATATTTTCTCAAATAAATAAAAGTTAAGATTATAATAAGGATATATTATACTTCTCACATTTGTATTAGGCACAAACTAGAGATTGCCACTGGTTAAAAAATTAGACTACTATTGAAACTTCTGTGATTTAAAAACATGTTTTTACCTAGCAATTTGTTATCACACCAGCTGTCTAATGACTCTACTCAATAAATTAATTAAACTTCTGCCATTTGATTAACATTGAAACTTTGAAAGCCTGTAGGGCGTAGCAGGGCTGCGGGAAAAACAATAAACAAAAGAAGGGCTGTTTCCTTCTTTGATGTTGGAAAATGCTGCTTTTTAATCAGGCCGGTGACGTAATCCATCTCATGTCCATGAGAGTAACATGCCCCAGTTTCTCAGGCTAGTGACGTATTGGGTATAAAAAATAAATCATTTTACAAGCTAATGAGATAGTCCTTGTCTATTACATTAGAACAGTTTTCCCCAGTCCTCAGGGCGTAGCAATGGAGGTTGATATGAGCTATAATGGATTCCCGCTCATCTAAAGCACATTACCTTTCTAGTGGTAAGCATATATGTCTCCTATGATACACACAAACTGAGAAAAAAGGAGGAAAAGATTCTCATTATTGCTTATTATCAATATCTTATTCTTATTAGATTGCTTATTATTGTCTATTCGAAGAATAGGCTCTAGAGTGGCTCATATTGCAAATGTAATGTCTGACGATCTGTGTTTACATTTTGGCAACGTCTTTGCGAGTCTTAAAAATCAAGACTGAGATGTTCTGATTGTTCTACTGACCTGCTCAATTCCAGTCCAGTCCAAATTAATGGATTCAGAACAGAACGGAGACCAGGAGCGGAGTGAAGTAACTTAGTCGCATAAAAAAAAAGTTGTTTTCCAAGGATCAAATTCTTTGAATGTGTTGAATGTTTTTTTCTATAATGCAAAAGTTTAAAATTCTTCTTTGAATAGGCGCTTACGGGAGGTACGAGCATACTGAGCTCCTAGTAATATTGACACACAACTCTATAAACTTATTTGAGACAGTTAATTTATCAAATAAGGAAAATTTTCTTCATAAGTGTTTGACTAGATATATTTTAATTCAATTTTTTACAAATAAAGTTAATCAATATGTATTTTAAATTTAAATTCCAGCCTCTGTGGGTCCCGCTCTGGGTTCCCTGGCCGCCTCTTACGCAGGGTGTGACAAAGTGCTGGTAGCGACGTTGTTCGCCATCGGAATGGCTTTCATGGGCTTCTTCTACCCCAGCTTGAAGGTGAATGCCCTCGACCTCTCGCCCAACTATGCCGGGACTCTCATGGCCATTGTAAACGGAATCGGAGCCATCGCTGGGATAATCACGCCAACACTGATCGGATACCTTACACCTAACGTGAGTACACATCTTGTTGTTTAACTAGTTGTTAAAATTTTTATGTAGAAAACTATTAACAGTAACAATAAAATATTTTTGTTGGTTGGTCATTGAGGTTCATTCAGCACCTCAACAGATAATGAAAATTATTTTACTAACGAGACCCATAGAACTTGTATGAAGAGTGTGACAAATGTGCAGTTACAATAGTTAGGCACTTGAGAATGTCCTTGCTGAGATAGGAGATGAATTCCATCTGTTAAAAGAATGAAATAAGAAGTAGAAGCAAGTAAGCTAGTAAATACCCAGGATGAGTCAAGAACTGTATTGTAAAAGAGAAAGGCTGTCTAAGTAGCTGCTAAGAGTGATGTGTCCACTGTGTCAGATCAACACAAAAACAGATGGTGTGTGTTGCTCTTATAAGCATCAGGAGTGGATTATATGATCAGGGCTGCAGAGAAAATAATTAACAAAACAATAAGGGCTGTTTCATTTCTTTGATGTTTCAAAATTCGCTTTTGATTCATGCAAGTGACGTAATCCATCTAATATCCATAAGAGTAACATGCAACAGCTAATTTTTGTTTTCAGGCTAGTGACGTATTGGGTGTAAAAAATACATTGTTTTACTTGCTAATTAGATAGCCCTTGTCTGTAACATTAATACGGTGTTCCCCAGTCCTGGATTACATCATATATTTTCATCAAAAGCAGGATTTTGAAACATCAAATGAATTGAACAGCATGTTCATTTGTTTCTTCGCAGCCCCGAGAACATATGGCTGAGAAAAAAATTCCAAGCGCCATCAAATGTTACACATAACCATTGAGTCGCTTCATTAATGAATTACAAAGGGAGCATATCTTATTTATTTGTGCCTGTACCATAGTTTTACTGGACTGGTACTAAAAAGTAGTCCAGTCCTATACACCTATCCTATGATTGATTTCTTTTATGTCAACATTTACCTCACCAAAAACAAAATGTCTATTTTTAATGTTGACGTATAAATGATAATAATACTATGATAATGTTAGTATTATTAACAGATTTTTTTTATAAACATCCTGTGTTTAAGTTGAAATAAAATATAACTCTAGGGGTTACTTTCTGGACGGTAAATTTTCTCGTCGGTTGGTACACCTGTAATTAAAAGTTTAATTTCCAACTTTAACTTTGCTTTACGGCTATGCTAACTAATGGTCTAAAACTAAAATAAATATTATAGTTTTAAGTGTTACAGTAGAACCTCGATGATTCGACACTCCTTATTGTTCGACACGGTCCATGACAACTTAACAGGTTAATAACGACTAATAGGTCTATTTTGAAGACTGACAAAGGTGAAAATTTAAGCAAAGTGGCAAGTGATTTGAATGTTGGTTATGTTAAAGTTCAATTAAGTTATTGTTTCATTAAAATTAAGTGTTTCATAAATTCAAATCATGATCTTTATACTCCCAGTGTTAAAATTTCCCATATACTCCCTATTGTTTAACATTTCGATACCTAGTTCGACACCCTCTAAGTCCACAAAGTGTCGAACTATCGAGGTTCTACTGTACTGTTAAGAAAGTTCACCAATGAGAAGAAGTTAACTGTTTTAAGACCTCTCCCCTAGTATTTCTATTACTATTTTTATCCCCTAGTATTTCTTCTAGGATTTTGTGTACAGAACTTTCTTCTTTTTACTCCAACGCCTTTGTGTCTCTGTTTCCAGAGCCACATGCTGGAGTGGCGTCTGGTGTTCTGGATCAGCGCCGGAGTCGTTCTCATCACCAACGTTCTCTACTGTCTCATGGGCACGGCCAACGTGCAGCCGTGGAATGATTCCGACTCCAACGAAGAAGCCGTCACATGGAAGGCCAATCAAGGTGATGGTTTAAGAGTCTCTTTTTTTATAAAAGGTCCCTTTCATTTGGTAGTAAATGTAGCCTTTTTTGACAATACCTCAATAAGAAACTTAACACATTCAATGTTAATTTCTTGCAATATAACACAACCCATAGCTTTGGCATGCGGTTGGAGTGTGCATGGACAAAAAAATAAGAATTACTTTTGTCCCCGAAAACCAGAAAATATAAATCGCTGATGCTCCCCTCAACCCTGCTTACTCCGCAATGTTGTAATTGGTGGTTATGTTTACCATGTCCATGTGTAATATCAATGTATAAAAAAACTCAATAAGTATAGGGACATGTTCGAAAATATTTGTTTTTGTCCAAAAAAATCAGAGGGAAATAAAGCTCTGATGCTAGGATAACTTCTCCTAATTGAAACGGGAAGCGCTCTTCCTACCTTCTAAATATCAAAATGAGCATAATTTGTTGAGCACAAAAAATTAAAAGAATAAAAAACATCTGCAAAATTACTCTAGCCATCCGATTCAATTCAACTAATCAACATAATCCTTCAATGAAAATTACATCTTGTTGGTGCTAATGCTATCTGTGTTTCATGGGCGGCATTCTCACTTCCCATAAGAATGTCCCTACTAAACTTATACTCAGCTGTGTGTGAGGGGCCAAATTCAGCACGGGGCTCATAAATGGAGCTCGTAACCCTGGTCAACATTTGAATCTGCTCTGGAAAGTGCACATTGCACCAAGATGCCATGTTTTTCTATCCTAAGACAAGAGCAAACTAAACAATAAAAAAAAACCCCTCTTGATCAATTAGGAATTATGTTTTTTTGAAGAATACATTTTGTTACTACCGTACATAAGGGAATGTTTAAATAAGATATTTACTAATATTTCTAAGACAACCAATAATAAAATTTTCTAACAATGCCTATTATTTATAGCATGACATCTATGATGTTGTAAGAATTGTATTTTTTAATGTTTTTATTTTCTTTGTTTCAGATGGGATTCCCAATGACAAAAATGTCGAGCTCACACCAAAAAAAGTTTAACATTGCGTTTCAGTAGTGAATAAAAACTTTTTGTACCTTTGTATATAGTTTTGTACATAACGTCTAATGTATTACCATAATGACATAGTTTCAATATTAGAATGAAACTGGTTAGAATGATGTTAAAGCGAAGCTGTATGACTTGTGGTCGAGTGAAAAACTTATTTAAGTTATTGTAGTAGAGCAAAATGCATAGAAAATTGGTACCCTCGTCTCATTCTTTTAAATCTGCATACGTTAGCATATCACAGCTTAGTTTTTAAATTGACGAATAAACTTAAGTTTTCATTTTACAACAAGATTCAACAATCGGTTTGTTTATCAACATTTTATTCAGAACATGAATTTTTTGAGTCATTGAATTCAATTATAAAAAATAGGTTGATTCAAATACTATCGACCTATAAATGCATGTTATTTTATTTCATAACAGATTATAGATTGAATTCAGTAGTAAATATTTTTACAACTTAATGTTGGTTTTTGTTGAACGTTAGAAAATTATGAAAGAAATATAACCCCTATCAAAAAAATATCAATTTTAGCATGGTTTAACATCCTTTTAGTTCTGGAATCTGAATCGAGTATTACACATTAAGTAGGTTAATAAAATAATATATAATCTTGATGTGCAGCAATGTACGGTCTGTTCTTCCTGGAGTGACAACATTATTTTTTGATATGTAATGTATACATTTATGTCTCACATTCCCTTACTTTAATTATGTTTTGCACAATTTTAAAATTAAAACTTCGATTACATTATTATGTACATTATGTACAAAATTAAACGATGTCTAAAAGTCAAATTTTAATATCTTTTAAAAGAATGGGATATTCAAAGTGGTATATTAAATTTAAACTAGGGATCGCCCACTGGTCGAAATTCGACCAAAAATTCAGTTGATCTTGAGCCAATTAATTTTAAAATGTTTTTTAGATGAAACATCTGTTTTTCCTTATTTGCTATCATTTGTTATTATATCAGCTGTCTTGTGATTCAATCAATTATCCTTCTCCCATAAGATTAACATTGAAACTTTGAAAGCCTGTAGGGCGTAGCACCGTAGGTCGATGTGAATTAAAATGTGATTCTGCTCATCTACAGCACAATACCTTTCTAACGGTATGTGCGGATTTCTCCTACGATACACACAAGCTGAGAAAAAAGGAGGAAATGAAACATGCTTGCCTATTAATTAAATTTAAATGCATACAGCAAATCATGTAGGAGACATGTATTTCTATAGAATACAGGTTTAACAAAAAAAATTTTACAGATTTGTGACAATCTTAATTCCTAGATCTATGTAAAAATAACATTTTTTAAACATAGTTTTAAGGTATTTTACTGTTCATTTACAAATTTCAATCCTTTTTAACCTGTTCTAAATTTACAACAACAACAAAATAGCAAATATTGTAACATGTTATATAAGTCATAATCCAGTAAGTGTTCCTTAGATTAGAATTAAAACAATATTTGTTTAGTTAAATTGCAAAACGTTTCAAGTAATATACTTTATTATTTTAATAGTATTTTTATTTATGTTCTAAGTGACACATTTGTTCATTATATTGTACAGAAGTAGGTCTAAAACAATCAGTTATAATAAACACTTTTTTAGTTAGTTTTACTGATATTATGTTGAGTGAAGTAAAATAAGTGTATATATGATATTATGTAGTGACTGTGATTAATAAATTTTGGTGATTTTGTAAATACAATGTTTGCATTTTTTTATTCTCGGAAAAAATGTACACTAAGCAATTATTTATTATCTTTAATTTTATCCCACCCTCATCGGTTATGCTCCATATGCTTTTAGTTCTTTAACATCTTTAATACTTAAAAAAAAGTATTTTTATTCCACATTACATCCTTCTACACAAATAAACAAATTAATTAAAATTTTGAAGTGATTTGAAGTAATTAAATATAACTTTTTTTCAGGAACGTAAACGATTGCGATTGAATGAAAAAAACATTCCCAAAACAATTTGTTTTTGAAACACATGTTTTTAAAAGTGCGGTTTTATACATTTTTACTTTCTCCCCCATACCGTAGTATATGGAGAAAGTTTTTTTTTTTGTAAAAATTTTCGCATTAGTTTGATGTTGTATATATCTATTTTGGAGCCCCCTTTCCCCCTATAAATGTGTATACTGTATTGAGAAAGTATTTGGTTTCGTCAAAATTTTAAAATTTGAGTTGTTGGTAAGTTTATCCGTATTGGTGCCCTCTGAGTCCAAAAAAGTGGTTTTCAGAGTGATGTCTGTGTGTATGCGCGCGCGCGCGCGCGTGTGTGTGTGTGTGTGTGTGTGTGTGTGTGTGTGTGTGTGTGTGTGTTAGGATGTAAACGCAGAGCTAAAGAATGCCCTAATAGTCCGATTTTAATGAAATTTGGTGCACAGGTTCAAATCCACTATAATTACAGGCTTTTTTCATTTTTTAGAATTTTTGATTTTTAAGGGTAGTTTACCCCCAAAAAACCCTAAAAAAAGTGAAAAATCAAAACTTTTTATAAACGGCTCTAACGATTTTGATTGAAATGTTGTAGTTTATTGAGATTAAAATGCTGAATAAAATGACACCACCCGTATTTCCGAGAAAATGCGAGTTCAAAAGTTATACAATAAAAAGTGTTAAAAAACAATTTTTTGAGCAGAGCTAGCGAAGCTCCTATACTACACTCTGGTTTTTTATTTACACGTACTCCTAATAAACGGCTGGAGTCAGGGCCGGCCCTAGGTCTTCTGGCGCCCTAGGCGAAATTGTTGATAGGCGCCCCCCCCCCCCCCCCACACACACAACGAATCCATTCTAGCCATTTATTTTAGGCGTTACAACATATTACAAAAAATAACGTTTAAAGTAAAAATAAGTTTTTATTACCAATTTATTATTAGAAAAAACAAACTTATAATAAAAAAATATTCATAAATTTATTATAAACAAAATTTGAACAACAATTATTTATTTATTGCGAATATGCAAATATTCATTTCATTGGGAAGCTCAGGGGCGATGTTTACCGTAAGTTGTGGGGATTTTTACCACCGGTCGGGGGCGCTCTATACCTCTGTCATAATCAGGGCGCTATTTATCATCGATCACGGGCGCTTTTTACCGCCGGGGGGACGCTGTTTAACTCCAATCAGGGGCGCTAATTTACCGTCAATGAGAACGATTTTTACCGCCGGTGGGTAAAGCTATTTAACTCCGATCAGTAGCGCTATTTACCGACGATCTTTGACGATTTATACCGCTGGTGGGTAAATCTGTTTAACTAAGATTAGGGGCGCCATTTACCGACGATCTTTGACGATTTATACCGCTGGTGGGTAAATCTGTTTAACTAAGATTAGGGGCGCTATTTACCGTCAATTAGAGAGATAAGTTAGGGCGCTTAGAGGGCCATGAAGAGGCGATTTTTACCGCTGATTGGGGGCGCAATTCAACTTTGATCACGTGTATTTGGGGGCGCTGTTTAGCGATGGTTGGGTGCGATTTTTGAGGCTGATTTCGTGCGCTATTTATGCCTATCGGGGCGCTTTTACCGCCAATCCAGGGGTTATTAACCATACTTTGGGGGCGCTCTTTACCGCCGATCAGGGGTGCTATCTACCGTCGATCGGGGGCGCTCTTTACCGCCGATCGGGGGCGCTATCTACCGCCGGTCGGGGCGCTATCTACCGCCGGTCGGGGCGCTTTTTACCGCTGATCGAGAACACTTTACGGAAAATCAGGGGCGTAGTCTCCGCCGCGATGGCGCCCCTCGTTCACCGGCGCCCTAGGCGGTCGCCTAGTTCGCCTATATGGTAGAGCCGGCCCTGGCTGGAGTGATCCTCACGAAATTTTGCTCGGTCATAGTAACTATCTATAGGAAGGTATAAATCTGAAATGGTCCAAATCGGATATAAGGGTTCTGCCCTACAGCCCTTTAAAGTTACCATGTTATTTTAATAGGAAAAATATTTTATTTGGTTTGTTTACTGTGTGTTGGTTATACAGCTGTTATAAGAATCAAATTTAACTGCAGAATGTTACTATCAGCTGTTTGTGAATACAGTAGTTTTATGTGAAATTGTTATTTTTGTTTATTTTTATACGTGAATGAAATGCCATGTTTACGGAGAGGAGGTGCCAATCTTGGACGACGCACCATTTAATATCTTGTAAACATATAATAAACCGTCACAGAAAATCTGCGTATAATTAGTGTATTACAGACTTGTGGCGAGTAAGCGCAGCGAACAACCTAGGCTAAATCTGGCGACTAGTGTGTGCAGCCAAGAAATCTAGAATGTATATATATATACATATTCTATATATAGAATATATTTATAGAATATATATTTGCCTATATATATTCTAGATACTGTGTGTGCAGCTGATGATGCAGCGAATGAGCTGACCCAAAAGGTAAGTGAGCGCAGCGAACGAACTAAATCGACTGCGAGTGAGCGTAGCGAACGAGCTCACTTGAATTACCTATAAAATATTTGCTATTATTAATATAGTAAATAGTCGCTCCTCAATATTGCAAGTAGACAACTGCATTGTATACCTAGTTATTATTTTCAAAATAGGTGTTATTTTGAAATAAATTTTACTTATCACTATTAAATCAAGCTCAAAAAACTAAACTATCGAGTATTTTAAATTATTGTTCTACGTCAAGTGGTTGCGGAGAAAATACAATTTTTCGTTTAGCGGTAAACGCAGTACGTTGTTTAAAGTCACAGACGCGCGTAGGGTCAAGCTCGCGCTGCTCAGCTGGTAGCTATCCGACTGAGTCAAATTAGCTACCAACCAGATTCCGTAATAATCATAAGGCTAATAACAATCCATCAAGAACAAATAAAATCTTTTAAGAATACAACAGAAAAAATTAGGTTAACATAGGCAAGTTGAAAACTAGGAATGTACAGTATAAAAAATACATATAAAAAAATTAATTAAGAACAACCCTTATTATTGATCTGGCTTACTCAATTACACTTGGTTTTGTAAAAAGTAAATCTCTGTCAAAAAATACCGATCTCTGAGGAAAATGAATTACACAATCGCATCATGGAAAGAAATTAGGATCAAATCATCTATAAAACCTATTAAAGAAAACAGGCACATACACATTTATTTTGGATGAACAAAAGATCGTCAAACTCTGCTCGAGCAATTTGAACAAAAAAAGGATAATTTCCTTCTTTGCTCGAGGTTCTCCATCCCAAAAATAGCAAGCAACTCTTTATAAGAAAAATATCATATGTGAAAATTCCAGTTAATGTGTAATATAAAAATCTTAGGAACATCTTTTGTACCTTTTCAATAATTTTAACATAAAATTGAATTATGGACTCCAGATGATAAAAAATTCAAGAATAAATCTTAATGAGAAATACAAAGATTTTAAAGTTGAAAGCGAGTGTAAATTAATTGTCTGTCTCATAATAAATCCTACATTTCTATGCGCTTTGTTTACACATATCTAAGATCAAGATGATTGAAACTCAATGAAGTTTTTAATAAAAGTTACAAATCCCTAAATTCCTCTACCCTCTTGATTATATGTATGGCTACCTAGCCAGCAATAACATCGTTCTTAGTAATAGAGAATTTTTTCTCTGATAATGTTATACTTTACACTTTGCAGTGTTAAAAGAAAGTTTGTTACTTTTACACCAAGTAACAATTAATTGCATTAAAATAATTTTTAAAGCTATCTGTACAGCTTATATTACTACTATAAATAAGAGTTTGATATCATCGGCATACAACAGTATTTGAGAGTTACTCACACAATCCACCACACCATTAATCAAAAGACAAGGGTCAATGTTTGAACCCTGAGGACGCCTGATGTAACTGTATACTCCTTTGAGAAAACCCTCATTTCACAGAATACTCAATATAGTATTTAAGTATATTTTTTATTGATATTAGTGGGCGTGGTAGTGTTAATATTAGCTATTCATATAAATACTATAGTATCTATAGTTAATGGTAGTAGTAGCCATAGATATATACTAATACATCTGGATCGATAACTCCGTGTTGCGAAAACGAGCCGTTACCCCCACCACTAGCCAGTATTCGTGGTCAGTGTTGCCAACCCTGTGTGAGTAATTATGTACTGTAATTTAAATAAATAAATAAATTAATTGATTAAACTACAGTAATACTGTATTTTTTAGTCTTCCTTACCTATGAAATGATAAATTTCAGCCTTATGAATGTGTACTAATACAACCAAAAGCTGCACAGTAAGAACCATCTTTCATCATCGAATTCATAATTGAAAATTTAAAAGGATGTAAACAAACAAGAATGCAGCTGACGCACCGACAACAATCATGTCAGCTGTTATTCAGCGCGGCGCGGCGGCGGCGCAGCGGCGGCAATACTGGCTAGTCATAGATATATACTAATACAACTGGATCAATAACTCCATGTTGCGAAAACGAGCCGTTACCCCCACCACTAGCCAGTATTCGTGGTCAGTGTTACCAACCCTGTGCGAGTAATTGTGTACTGTAATTTAAATAAATAAACAAATAAATTAAATAAACTACAGTAGTAATACTGTATTTTTTAGTCTTTCTTACTTATGAAATGATAAATTTCAGCCTTTGGAATGTGCACTAATACATTAAAAAGCTGCACAGTACAGAACCATCTGTCATCATCATAAGCATAATTGAAAATTTAAAAGAATGTAAACAAACAAGATGCAGCTGACGCACCGACAACAATCATGTCAGCTGATATTCAGCGCGGCGCGGCGGCGGCGCAGCGGCGGCAATACTGGCTAGTGGTGGGGGAAGCCGGCTCGTTTTTACCGCTATTCCGCCATTTGAGTTATCGATCCAGTTGTATTAGTATATATCTATGTGGCTAGTGGTGGGGAAGCCGGGCTAAGCCGGCTCGTTTTTACCGCTATTCCGCCATTTCAGTTATCGATCCAGTTGTATTAGTATATATCTATGGTAGTAGCATTAGTTCATATCTATAGTCAATGATAATAAAGTAGTGGTACCATTGATTTGGTGGTAAAAAAGGTTAGAGAATACAATCTAACGTCAATGATACAATATACAATTATTTGAAAAATCATTTGTTGGGTGGTTGGAGACTAAAAATTTGTGAAGCCATACAGTTGCATGGTTTTAAGATAAAGCCGACTTTTGTTTTGAGTGAACGAAAAAAATTATCACTAGGGTCTAGGAGTTGAGGTTATGTTTTACAGTACTCATAAACAAAGAATCCAATAACAAAAAAACTATAAACATGTATGAACAATCTCATCATCATAAATAAATGAAAATAGAGTTGTAAGGTAATTCTAACAAGAAAAATGCCTTTTATTAAAAGATTGAATAACTTGTAACGCGAAACGGCTATGCATGGTTACAGTACGAGTGTATAACTTAAGGTAAGTAGGCCTAATTAGTTAGTAAAAAAATATAATAGTTTGATAATTTAATAAACTTAGCAGGAATAGCCCACGTGCAGGAACATTAAAATAAACCAATGCTTTTTTGCAATGTTTATTGCTAAACTCTTCAAATTAAGAATATCATTCTATGGAAAATTTTTAAAAATTAGCCTAAGAAATCAAATTACCCTAAAAGTTGGCTACACAGGACGCAACACAGAAATGTACGGTAGAAGGAATTTTGGTCCTGTAGAGCTGTGTTTCCAACCAGTCGTAAGCAAGACCCTTTTCAGGTAGTACGCTGAGAGAAAAAAAAAGAATGACAAATTAAATAAGTTTAGTATTTGGAAAATTTTAAAAATGTTTTTGATCTACGTGACAATGACAGCTGTTTTGGTCAGCTCAGTTCTGTTTTAACCCTCCGAGCGTTCAATATAGATCCCCTGGAGCGTAAAGCATTTTTTTAATGTTTTGCATACTTTCAAATAAAAATAAATAAAAAATATATTTTATGACCTAGCACTATAAATGTATATTATATGAAGGTAGATAAAATAGACTATCTAAAAAAACAAAATCTTTACCCTTACTAGGCCTATTTGTTAACAAAATTAGGCTATAGGCCTAGGTTAAAAATAAAAAAATCACAAAAAAATATTTTATGTAACTGCTCTCCCCAAAAATAATTTTAAATACATAATGAAAATTTCAAGATATACATTTTGTTTAGAATTTCATGCAGTTTAAGAAAATGTATAATTGATATAGGGCCTCTAGGCTAGAAGCATTTGAAAAAAAATGGATGTTGAATAAAACCTAATATGTCCTATGGTACTTACCCTAATCCCATATGAACACATGTAAAATCAAGCTAGGAATATTATACTAATTCCTACTCATATTTATGTTTATAAACTCGATAATAAATTTCTTCCAATAATGTAAATTAACAGTATTAGTAACACTTCTAATCATTCATAACCTTGGTAACCTTGCTAATCATCATAAAACAATTGGTAAAGTACGTATTTCATTGTTTACAAAGTTAGCAGTTTTTCCAAATGTTTCATTGCATATTACAAACAACCAATCATGATCCACCATTTGAAATGGGTGTTTTTGGGTAGCTTAGAATCTTCCAGTAACAGCGGTAGCGTTCACGGGTCCGTTTCTGTCGTTCACTATAAAGTTACGTCACGATTTCGAAGCGTCAAATAATCGACTCAAACGCTCGGAGGCCAAAAAGCTGGGCCGAAAAATCGATGAATAACGCTCGGAGGCTTAAAAGAATTTCTACTTAGCACCTGTGACGAGGCTAAAGAAATTTCGTACCAGCTTGGCAAAGTAAATTACTTTTAAGACTCCCGTTTTCCGAGCACATTATATCATATCTAACTTATTAGCGAATTTATCATTTTGGTCCCAGTACTCGGCGAAACTTCGTTATCCGATATCCGACTCCACCGTTATTATCAATGTGGAAATTTCGATATTGCAATTATTCGATACCATAGGCCTAGTTCTAATCGTTTGACTTAGGACATGTGTTGGTCCAAATACAGTCATGATATGGTACGGTAATTTATTCATACTATTCTCATAATAATAATCATCTAACCCAACAATGTAACCGTAAACCTTCGTCACTTTTATTGAAACCGATGTTTAACAACAAAATCAATAGTGTTTGGAAACATAAATAAACGCATATATATTCCCTCAATACAATAGAAAAAACATACGTTTCTGATTCGTATTTGGCAGCATCTGTGCGATGCCATAGGCCTATTTTAAGTCTAATGAAGTCTGCTACTTCTCACAATCAAGAAACACCTACGGTACATAATAAACTTGGGTATTTATTTTGAGTTGTTCTTTGATAACTTAATACAGTAGGTCTAAAATAGGCTATGTTTGTTTTCTGTGCACCATATCATTTTAGTTATAATTGTGTTATTATAGTATTTTTAATTACTTGATCTGAGTTGTTTCAATTGCGTTGCTGATACACCCCCAATACTGCCAACGAGTCAAACATTTTATAGCAGAGTACCGGTAATTAATGTAACAGAACTTACGCACCCCAGGCGAAAGCTTTGTAGTACTGTAATTTTACAATTCTTTTAAAAGGTCCTTCCTACAGTTTACAATATAGTTACAACAGTAAAAAAAAAAAAAATAAATAGTATTTTATTAAAGTTTTAAAATAGAATAATACTTTAAAATATGCATTTTTCTTTCATGTGCAACTACATTGTTTAAATTGTTTAAGGAAGTAAAGGAAAGAATTACCCATACGTCAAATGGGTTCATTTGTTTCCAGTGTTGAAAACAAGCGGAAAATTCTAAATGTATGGAAGTGCCCCACTCTCCTCTAGATATGCTGTTACAATGTTTTCTATTTACATAAATTTTAAATATAGTCAAAATTATTTTTTTCAGCTTTGCCTTTCAATTGAAGATGTCAGAACAATCTAGTCAGCCGAAGAAGCCTTCTAGTTTGAAGCTTCTTTTGTCTTTAGTACTAAGAAGTGTCACAAATGAATGTAAGTTTTCAACTTGCTCATTTATTTGATTTATTTTTATTTTTACTTTCTCCCCCTATACCATAGTATATGGAGAAAGTATTGTTTTCGTCAAAATTTTCGAATTTGAGTTGTTGGTGGATTTATCCAATATGGTTCCCCCTGAGTCCAAAAAAGTGGTTTTCGGAGTGATGTCTGTGTGTGTGTGTGTGTGTGTGTGTGTGTGTCAGGATGTAAACAGAGCTAGAGAATGCCCTAATGGTCCGATTTTAATGAAATTTGGTATATAGGTCCAAATCCACGATAATTCCAGGCGTTTTTTTCATTTTTTTGAATTTTTTATTTTTAAGGGTATTTTACCCCCAAAAACCCTCAAAAATCGTCAAAAATCAAAATTTCTCAAAAACGGCTCTAACGATTTTGATTAAAATTTTGTGGTTTATTAAGCTTAAAATGGTGGATAAAATGACACCACCCGCATCTCCGAGAAAATGCGCGTTCAAAAGTTATGGAGTAAAAAGTGTTTAAAAAATCAATTTTTTTGATTTTTAAAATAGCTGTTGTCTCAAAATAAATTTTACTTATAACCATTAAATCAAGCTCAAAAAACTAAATAATCCAGTACTTTAAATTATTGCTCTACGTCAAGTGGTTGAGGAGAAAATACAATTTTTCGTTTAGCGGTAAACGCAGTACGTTGTTAAAAGTCACAGATGCGCGTAGGGTCAAGCTCGCGCTGCTCAGCTGGTAGCTATCCTACAGAGTCATCTAGACATTAATGTTTAAAGCTTTTAACACATGTTTTGGGAGAAAGTATGTGTCAGTTATCTGATACCGTTTATTTTATTTATTCCAACGGATTACACCAATAGTACAATTTAAATGGCAAGGTAACAATGGACAGCCTCAAGATGGTCATAACAAAGACATGACTACTCCTAAAAATAATAATTGGCAGTTAAGAGTTATCTTCACCCCTGTAAGAACAATGAAAACATGCCTTTGTATTCCCCTTTTTCGGTCGGTGTTCTTGAATATTTATTGTTAAAGGTATGTTTTGCTTCTAGACTTATGCAGGTGATCTAGGTCCCTCATACCCTGATATTATGTTATTAAAAATAAATTATACAAGTGCAAAAAATCTTAAAAGTAAAAAAATTACCTTCTTTTGTTGTTACTTAGGTTTGTATTTTTATACTTTGTAACCTTTAAAGTAAAGAGAGACTGAGTTAACTATCCAACTACACGATTATCAAGTTTTAAGGATATCACTAGAAAAAACAGCATCCGAAACTGGGGAATAAAATCCCATGTTTTGCCCATTTATGGCTAACATAGCCGACAGCGCTACTAGCCCAAAGGTGAAGATACTCTTAACTGATCTTAGTGATTGTAAAGTATTTGTTTGCTTTATTTGGATAACTGGTAGTCAAAAACTTTTTAACTTTGTAGTCTTCGCCGGTCCTTTAAAACTCCCTCGAGACGACTCTATGGAGGAATCCCCTGGGTCGATTTAGTTTTTTGAAATAATTTGTCATTTTGGAGTTGGCAGAACCATCAATAAAATACGGGTTCTACCTCCTCTCATAAATTTCATGGTCCAAGTTCATTGTCAGTTGAACTTATGTTGAGCAATGCACAAAATCCGGACCAAACGTCCGCTTAGCAAGTAGTGTTAATATGAGATTGGTATGTTCATATCAATTTGTATATCTATATGAACAAAAATCTTTTTGTAATGTACAAACAATTTTTGTATTTAAGTTTATTTTGTTTCCCAAATGAAACTTCTGCCCAATGAGCACTGATGTTAACCTAATGATAAAAAACAGCCCGGAACAATCCTCCTTGAGTGGGTGACGGCTTTGTGAATTTCAGAAGTTTTTTTGCATCTGCAATGCTTCTACATCTTAGTATGGTAATTATAATAAGTAATAGACACATGTTTTTAAGTTGCCAGCCAGGAACGTAATGAAATTTTTTAGTTTCTTTTCCATGTTTTTTTAACAGAAACACAACTCTTTTTTGGAATGAGCCTACTTCCCATTCTAAATTGATCTGCGGTAAAAGAGCGTATTTTAAGTTTACCATTTTTTTTTTCATTTATTGATGTTGTCAAGAATTTAAGCAAATACTATCACTGGGCACAATTACAGTAGTAAATGTTTCATGTTACTCCATGCTATTTTTTCCTTTTTTGCAAACAAATAGGATTATACTTTTATGACTTTTAAGAAGTAAATAGAAGCTCTTTCATCAACCATTACAATTTGAAAGTAACACGATCATTACTCTTATTATCTTTACTCTGAACTCAAGGGTTGGAGCTCAGCGATTAGGCCTACAGTGAAAATATTTTAACTTTAGACAGTAGGGTACGTAGTTTTTTTTTTATAGTGAAAAATAAAATTCTGTCTTTTGACTGGACACTAACTGTGAACTTTCCTCTATGAGGGAAAGGGGTTGGTTTTAAACTACCTATAAGTTGTGTTTTGGCACTCATGCCAATAATTTTACTTTCATAACAATTGTTTTTTATTTTATGGGAAGCTAAATTAATTGCTTCTTTAAAGTAGGTTAACTGTAGTAACATTAATGTCTACCCATGTTTTACACAAATTTATATTTTTTGTCAACCTAAATGTTCATGTTAAATGTTCTTATAACATTTTCAGCTTCATCTGAATCAGAGAATAGAAAGAAGCGCAATGAGCCAACCAAACAAATCAATAACAATAAGGTAGGAATAATGTTGAACATTTTTTTGCTTAGCCTATATTTAATACATCCTTATATTAATATAATGTTCTGTTTATATTTTTAGAGTTTAAAGTTTTAGTGAATAAGCGGTGAAGTGGTAAATGCCCGGAACTTTCGTAACCATGGCAGCATGTAGTGGGCTTGAAACCCTGCTCTGCCAATAGTTTTTGGCTGTACAATCCAAATTTATTACTGTAGGGCTCTCTCCCTTGCATACCGGTAGCCTAACACATTCCATGCAAAGATATACAGTCTATGTGAACAGTGTTCGTGAAGGAAAAGTATTTATTACCAATCTTAATTAAAACAAAAATTAAACTTTTTCTTTGAATAGTTCCTGGGGAAAACCTTTACAAAAAAAAGATAGTCATATATACTTATTTTAACAGCCTACAGCAATGAAAATACAATAATTAAGATGTAGTGCAGTGTTTCTCAACCGGTGGTACGCGAGAGCATTTCAGGTGGTACACGAGAGACAAAGGGGAAAAATTAAATACACGAAAAATAAAAAAGCACTTTTGAAGTACGTGGTGCCGACAGCCTTTTGGTCAGCTCAGTTCAGCATTACAACGCTTTAACATATAATTTGAGAGACTCTAATAGGTAGCTTCCCTTTTCCTTACTAAAGCAATTTCGTACCAATTAAATTATTGAAAGTTAAGGATCCCGTTTTTCGAGCATATTTATACTAATGAATAATGATTTTGTGTCCAGTACCCGTCTCAACACTTGAATTAGGCTTATTTTAAGTGCTGTTTACCTTGTGCTATTTGAAATTCTCCGCGGAAACAATGACACGCGACGGAAAATTAATTTGGTAATAGCCACAGAGAATTCATCACTTGGTAACCCTGGAACACACTCCAACGAGGTTAAACCATGGTACTGTAGTTGGTAGTATGGTAGTTGGTGTATTCGTTCGGTAAAGCCAATGCCCAGTCAAGTCTAATTCGTTTGTGTTGTGACCGTTATTTGTGCATATGTAAAATTTGTCCTGATTAATAATCAGTCCCTTGAAAGGGATTCTTTCCTGAACAAGAAATAACAGCAAGTTTTCCATTAACAACCTCTTTTGCTGTTAATATTATCTATTAGTTTGGTAATTTTGTATTTTTATTGTTTTCGTTACTTTTTTAGAAAAGCAAAATGACCTTTTTTTTGCTGTAAGTGTGTACGTATTTGAATCAAAATGTTTCAATTGTATTGTAGGCCCCATAAAACTTAGTTTATAAATCCTGCAGCTAGAAATTTTAGTTTCAAAGTGGAAAAAATTTCTTTTATTCTATTAGTGAAACTATTTTATTATTAAAATAGAACATAAATAATTAACTGTTTTACATGTGATTTAAATTTTTTTCTCACACTACTAAATGTGGGGGCCTATAATGAAATATATTAAAAGGAAAACAATATCCTAGGCTCTCTCCGGCTGTATTTGTAAGGCCGGGGAGGGGGTTATGTATGAGTTTGTGTGGTACGCCAAAAATTTGAAAAGCCTCAGGTGGTACGTGGGCACAAAAAGGTTGGGAAACACTGATGGAGTGGGTAAGTTTTTTTTTTAACATTATGACTTTTATGTGATTTATATAAAAGGCTGGTTTTGTTGTCTTTAGTTAAATAAATAATATGTTTAGTAGTTATTTATTTATTTATTTGAATAATTTACATAACAGCTACAGGCATAAACCTAAAACAGCTGTCTTGACTAACATAAAAAACAAAAATACAAGCATTTAGAGTATAGAATATACACATAATTAAAGTAAAACAAATGACAGTCCTGCAAAAAAAAAAAAATAATAATAATAATAATACAGTAATAACATTTACAAACTAAAAAAAAAATTAAATAAAATACAACTAACTCCACATTTTCAATGGTGTAAAAATACAAATAATTGTAACGACAAATATAAAAAATAAATAATAACTATGGTGAATTACAATGTGCTTATAAATAATATAATTATTAATAATGATGTGAAAATAATATATACAGGTCAAGAATCACTACTCCTTAATATTTCTAAACATGAATTTTTAAAAACATTGAAGCTATTGTTGAATATATCTAATTTATATGAATTGGCATTGATAAGCCTTAAAATTTGGTGTAAAGAAAAATTATAATGGCTTACAGTGTTACATCTGGACAAGGAAAATAAAATAGATGGCCTTAGATTGTTTCTTGGAACATATAAACTTAAGGTACTTAACAAAAATTGGCAATTAATATAGAAGTTTATTAATTTAAAAACAAAAGACAATATAAATAAATTTCTTCTAACTGAGAGTTTATCAACAGAAAAAATGGCTCTTAATTCAAAAGTAGGAAAATCCCACGGGCAATAAACATTAAATTTCTTAAAAAATAAATATCGAAGAAATTTATTCTGAATTATTTCAATTTGATTGATTGCTGTAATGTGACTAGGAGCCCAGACCACAGAACAGTATTCTAACCTGAACCTTACTGTTAGAAATGATTATTTCTGTTACTTGAACAAGTTTTCAATGAATGTTTAACAAATTCAAACAAATTTACTATTTATTATCAGTTGAAAATAAGCTATAGATTACCTTTCATGATCTGACAGATGCCAAACTAGGGTGGTGCGCTGAAAAGTCTTTTTATAAAATCCCTGAGTTTGTGAAAAAAAATCAAGTTTTCTGTACGGTAGCTGGTTTTCCCGGCCCTTTACCCGTTATCAGTTCTTTATGACGTTCACACAACAAAAGCAGCTGCATATAAATATTTCATATAAATAAATTATGATTCATTCTATTGCTTCCATATACACTCACATTCAATTCAGCTACATATAAACAAACCAACCGCTTTCATTTTTCTACTAGAACTAAATCCCTGGTTTTTTGAAAAAAAAAAAGAAAAACAGGCTTTATCCCTAAAACTTAACTAACCTAATGCCTCCAGAATGAGATGAACAGCCTTCTAGTTTGGTTTTCAATGCTAATAACTGCAGATAAGAAAACAATGGGAGTTTCAACAGATATAATAAAAGGAAAATTTTAAGAATTGCATTGTGGTAAGTATATATTTTTCATTTATATTTGTATATACTTAATTAAAATTATTTTCATTTAGAAACTAATAAAATAATATTTTTAAAAGTTGGTCAAGTTTGGTGAAAGTCAAATCAAATAATACTTTATTCATAATATGTAAGTAATATACATTGATTAGCGTCATATATTCTAAACTTTAGTCTCCTTAAAAGAACTCTCTAGCGTACAACTATTCTAAATCTAAGTCAAAAGCCTTCCTATATAGTATTTTTTATATTTCTTTTTAAAAGTAGGCTTATTTGTTTGGCTCTCCTTTAATGTATGGAATTTTTTAACTGGTAAATTCACTGTTGTCACATTTATTCCTGACATTTATTTGCTCAGTCAGTGGCCTCATATTGGCTCTAAAGAATGCAACCTCTAAAGAAGAAGAAAAAAAACAGTTTCTAAAGATGGGTTCACATTCAAACGAAAATATACTGTCCAGAAATTGTAATATCAGCTCTCAACAATAATTATAACACAGAAAAGTGGCAACTCTGTATTGCATCTAAAGAAAGTAAATTACCTATGTCAAATGTTGATAACCGCCTACAGAAGAGAAGCCACAAAAGCAATTAGTGAGTCACAAGGTAACGACAAAAATATCGGTGGATTAAAAATTATAAGAGGTATCAAGTGATTGGGGATTTTGAGTTGTTGGAAATCAAGTTTGTCAAGTTTTATTTGCAGATTGATATTACTTTAGATTGAGAAAAAAAAAACTTGCTGAGTAGCTGAATGGTTTTAGTGCCTTCCCTTGAATTCAAATTTTGCCGGTGGGATCCTGAGAAAAGTTAGGAGCTTTTTTTCAACTCATTTGCAATTTGTCATTGAGCTATTAAATTAATGATACTAGTATCTAACAACAGTCTACATTAGATAACAAGATCGGGTTCAGACCTTAAAACATAAAACGCCGCTGGCATCAAAACTCGTGTAGTAAAAAAGTTTTGACAGCCTAATTTTAAAGCTGTTTGCGAACAGGGCAACTTTATTTGTACACTTCTCACCTTTTATATACACATTTTTTTAGTCTAATGTGTGGTAAACATCAACTCAATCTTTGGTTTATTGTGCTATAGCTGGTGTAAAATTGAAGTTTGAATCCAGTGTATAATAATTACATAAACAATATTTTACAGTATCTGTATATCTTTTCAGATGGTAAGAGGATTTCAGTTTTCAACTCTTGATTGTCGCACAAAGCAGCTCCGGTTGCAGTTAGGCAGTGATTCTGCACCTAGTAGCCGTGACATAGAAGAAGATATAGCTAATTCGGCAGGTAATTAATTGATTGCTCGAATAATTCCTAATTAAATACAATATGGATATATGTTAAATATGATAAGTTAAATAAGTTCTATTAAATAAATATATTTCATACAAAGAAACAGCATGTGGTACCCTGATTCAATGATATTTATTGGTCTTTAAGCAACCGTTACATTGCAATGGACTTCGTCAATGACTTATGTAATCTTATCGCTAATACAAAACAAAATCATACATTTCATTTATCATACCATTGAAATTAAAATACTTGATGCAGTTCATAGAACACATTTTTTTATCAGAAAACCATTTAATCTAGCCTTGAAAGTCTTAAAGGTAGGTTCCTGTAAAAGTCTACAGGCAGTTTATTAAACAATTTATATGTAAATACTTATGGCTATTTGGAGAATTTAGTAATCTAGGCTTTTGAATATTGAAATTGTGACATTTTCTTGCTAAAAAATTGTTCCAGTTCTCTTTAACATAGGAGATTTTGTTAAAAATAAAATGCCTGTACAGTCATTATTCAATTTTTTTTTTTTTTTTTTTTTTTTTTTTTTTTTTTTTTTTTTTTAATACCTCACTAGTGTGAGGTAAAGATTTTTGAAAGTAGTACCGTATCGTTTATATCAGAATTTTACTTGATTTGGTTTTTATAATCTCTTAGATATTTTCAATTTGTTTTCTTTACTCTTTCACTGGACAAAAATGAAATTCCGGCTGATTTACACGGTGCCAGTGGCTGTTATGGCAGTTGAGATGTGACTGGAAAGTCATTGGCAAGCATAAACTGAATGACAGCAAACTGGCACTTTTGACAGCTGGAACTTTCCTGCATGCTGCAGAGCAATTGATGGAAAATAAATTGCAATTCCTTTTAAGACCTGTTGATAAATCTTTGTTAAACATATTTCTCAGATTACATGAATGACAGCAAACTGGCACTTTTGACAGCTGGAACTTTCCTGCATGCTGCAGAGTGATTGATGGAAAATAAATTGCAATTCCCTTTAAGAACTATGGATAAATCTTTGTTAAACATATTTCTCAGATTACCATGATCACGGTGCAACTGCACAAACTATAAAGTGATAGCTTCATCCAAATGATAAATAATTAGGCAATACAGACGCCAAATGGGCTCAGCACACTCAGAAAGTGTAACGAAATATGACTTTTGATTATTGTTGGGAATATCAAAAAGATCAAAATAATCTATGTTGCAATTTTTCTAGTGGCAGCCATAGCCAATTACACAAACTCAACCTCAAATAGACGTCCAATTCAGAAGAGACAGGCGGTCAATCTTTAATTAATCATATTAATAAAATTTCAAGTGGAAAATTGGAACCCACGACAAATTCAAACTGTTGAGACCGGGTTTGTGGTGTTTTGCACTAAATTCAAATGTATTTTTAATTATGTAGCTTATGACCTGATATAGGCCAATATTGTTTCGTTTAGGGGGCGTCCCCCGTAATGTGCCCACACTGGTAAGGTAACAACATAAATTTTTTCATCTACTAGCTGTCCACAATAATAGTTTAAAGTAAAATTTTGTTACTTTGAGTGCATGCTAAACCGCTTTAGCGCCTGGACTAATTGTTCTATCACAAAACTCTGCAAACTCTTGAAAACAAATACAACGTCAAAACGTTCCAGTGACTGACTGACACGCCACAAAAACAAAAATATTTATTCTGCTGGCGCTTTCAGCTACTGGTGGGACAGTGGCTAACTGGCCTCTCCAGTGACTGGCCACAGCTGTCCACACAGTGCCTGTCTCTGACATCCACTGTAACGCCGACTAGCAGCGTGTAAATCAGTCTTAAAGATGGGTAGCCAGCTGTTCTACGTAGCTTACATAATGTTACCTGGTCAATATGTGCATACTATTTTGTGTTATTTGGTTTGACACACTGTAAAACTGACATAAAAATTCGTGAGATAGTTTTTTGCGTTCCGTCTATCATTTAGTTATTTTTTGTTTTTGGAATAATTTTTTATCAGATCCTGAATATGAATTCGTTATTGATTATTATGTTTATTTTCAGATGATGAACGTCATACTCGCTCCAGAGAAGAAATACCAGATTCATCCAATCCACTCAGACATTCCGGGAAACACTCATCATCCACGCCCTCATCACTCAACCAAAATGAAAATCACTTCCGTTTGAAAAAATCGAAAAAGAGAAAAAACTTTTGTGTCTTTTGTAAACAATTAAAGACAAATTTCAGCCGGCATTTGGTTGCAATGCACAGTGATGAAACTGAAGTGAATATTGCTTTATTGGATGAATCCCCTAGGCAGAGAATAAAGAAGCTTAAAGTAATAAGGAACAGGGGCAACAACATGTATAATAGGCAGATCGTGGAGGGTAAGAGAAATGATAATTTTATTCCCTGTAAACAGCCACATCGCCGAAAAGAGGTCAACCCCTTAACACATGTAGTGTGTAATAATTGCTTGGGGTTTTTTAGAAATGGAAAATATCTTTCTGTACATATTAAAAACTGTAAACAGACTAAATTCAGTTCAGTAATTTAGACTAAATTCAGGAACCTCAGAAAAATAAAAACCCTCCAAGACGATCCGATTTACAGAATAAAGGTATTTACATTAATAATAATAATAGGTTACAATACCTTTACGTCTTCAATCCAAAACATTTGTCTTCAGATGACTAGTTTCGGGACCTCAGTCCCATTTTCAAATCTTGCGTCAAAAGTTAAAAAACACTGTCAGTTCTCGTCAAATTTAAAAAACACATTACACTTACTACACACAACACGGACATAACAAACGTACAAAATAAAAACATTTAATTGCGATTCACGTGTGGCCGGCCAATGACAAGTTCAGACTCAAAACTTATAATTAACTTATAATTATTAAATGTTGAGTCTGAACTTGTCGTTGGCCGGCCACACGTGAATCGCGATTAAATGTTTTTATTTTGTACGTTTGTTATGTCCGTGTTGTGTGTAGTAAGTGTAATGTGTTTTTTAAATTTGAAGAGAACTGACAGTGTTTTTTAACTTTTGACGCAAGATTTGAAAATGGGACTGAGGTCCCGAAACTAGTCATCTGAAGACAAATGTTTTGGATTGAAGACGTAAAGGTATTGTAACCTATTATTATTATTATTGTCATCATCAATCCAGGCGGCAAATATGAATAAGGTTTACATTTACATGTTTCATGAACAACATGTTTGTAAATAAATCTTCTATTATCTCTCTTTAATCTTGAAATACCAGAGCTGTTTAAATGTAAGGTACATAATAAATAAATAGTGTAGAGATACCTATGAATATAGTGTTTTATTGTCCTCTATATACCTATATACAACAGTTGAATAAAATATTTCTAAAAAAAAATTATAAAATGCTTTTAAAATGTTGAGGCACTGAGGCAAGAAAGATACTTTCATGTCAGAAATAAACACATTAACACATCGTATTAGCAGATGTTACAAGGGGCAGCCGTGAGTTTTTCAGCACCTGTGCAATGACCACAATTGGCGCCCTCCCGCCCCCCCCCCCCCCCTCTAATCAACATCGATCACCAGACCCTGTTTCATTTGGGTAATTATTACTCATGGTAAAATTGACATGAGGTCACGTGCACGCTTGCCTCGATTTCACACCCAAGCTCGTTATGAACAGCATTGTTATACCATTTGGGGTTAAACTGTAGTAACCCAAGGTTCATGGGCGCACCGACGGGGGGGGACGAACGGGACCGGTCCCCCCCCAGAAGGCTTAAAACGGCTTGTTTTAATAAATGAGGTATTATTTCGTAGTGTTAGATAGTTTATTTAAAATATTGGTAAGTTTGAACCTATGAAAATTAAGCGAATAAACTGCGAGCTAAAGAGACACTCGCAGAATTGCAGTGTAACGTAAAGTTGGTGAGCGCCTGCTAGAGCAAGGAGCACGTGTATGTTGCTTGCTGTCATCCCATTGGGCATCCCAAGGTCATCACTCCGCCAACTCCCTCCCCTTCATTCCTCCCTACCCGCCCCCTCACAGATCCGCCATTCGCCACGTCCACGTCAGTTCTTCTGTGTAATGTAGGTGATAAGGTTGTAAAATGCAGTTAAGGCTCCGGTGTAACTGAGTCCGAACAACAATGCGAATACCGCATCGCGGCCGTAGCGCTAGGCGAGTTTTATGGATGCAGAGGACGGGAATCGTGTTAAAATGAACTAATTAAGATAGAGATTGGCTCTTATTGTTTCTAAAAGTACAAGGGTGGATCTTGTCTTCTGTGATTTTAAAATTTTTAAATAAAATTTCTAATTTCAGTTATAACTGACTAAAATTGTCTGTTTTTCTCTAGTGGCAAGTTTTATAGATGCAGAGGTTTACGGGGATCGTGTTTTATAACTAACCGATTGAGATAGAGATTAGTAAAAAAAACTGATCCCGTCGGCTATCTTTTTAGAATTTTTAAATACAATTTCCAATTTCAGCTGTGACTGTCCAAAATCACCTTTTATTCTAGATTTTTAACTGAGGTTTTCCATTAGTTATCATAAAAGTACCGTACCAAAGTGAGATTACCACAGTGTAACAAAGGAAATTTAGCGCCTTTATTCTGCTTTAAGGTGACATTTTAGTCATAGCTCTTGGGTGAATTAAGCCTACATAATAGGATTCTAAAAAACCCCTTGCAATTGCATCGAGAAAACAGATAATTTTAGACAATTAAAGATGAAAATAGAAATTTTATTTAAAAATTCTAAAAAGATACCCAACGAGATCCGTCCTTTTACTGTTAGAAAAAGTTAAAATTCAATCTTTATCTCAATTGGTTGGTTTTAAAACACGATCCCCGTAAACCTCTGCATCTATAAAACTTGCCACTAGAGAAAAACAGATGAGTTTATACAGTATAACTAAAATCAGAAATGGTATTTAAAAATTCTAAAACACCGAAGACAAGATCCGTCTTTGTACTTTTAGAAAAATTAAGAGTCAATCTCTATCTTAATTAGTTCATTTTAAAACACGATTCCCGTAAACCTCTGCATCCGTAAACTCGCCTAGCGCTACGGCCGCGGCCGCGAAGCGGCATTCGGGCTCGGGTAGACCGGAACCTAGCTTCTTTTTATTGTAATGACATTTTGTTTGCAAAAGTATTTTACAAAAAATTATTGTATTTGAATAGTTTCTTAGTAGTACTTGAAAACAGACAAGGATTCAGGATATTAATAGGAAAGCGACCCCCCACCCGACAAACGCGGGTCGCACCCCCTCTCGCGCCGTGCGGACGACGCACGGCCCACACCTCCTAATATCTGAACTGTCCCCCCCCAAAGCAAAATCCTGGGTGCGCCACTGCCAAGGTTGGTACTGATCCTGAATATTTCAAATGAAGAACTATGGAACATGTAGATACAGCTTGAAATCTCGGGTAACTTGATATAAAATTTTGATTGTATCGATCTGGAAATGAGTTTTTACAATTTGAAATAATTACAGTAATATTATCTGTATAGTTGTTCTGAAAAATCAAGTTTTAAACTGGACAACAAATAAGCGAACGCCATTCAAAATAACAAAGTAATTTATTAATTCTTTATACATGAATGTTGTTTTTGGGTAAAGATATTTCTTCACAATTTATATACTTGTTTTACCACTTATTACTATACGACTACTGTGTGAAAATTTAGTTTGGGTTGCCACGAAACCATGGCAATAATAGGCTATCCTTCCAAATTGAATTTACATATTTTACTTGAATGGATTTTCAAACTTCTAACTAAGTAGAAATGAACTGGCACTAGAAATTTTTGGATACAATTGTCTTGCAGATACCATACCGGTTTATTACAACAGTTTGTGCCATAAATCAGTGTTGGTGTTGGAAATAACTGTCTCAGCAGATTCCCGGTTAATAAGTTTTATGATAAAAACAATGGGCAATCATGTGTTTATTAATTTAAAAGGAGTGACAGCAAACCACGCATATAAAGCTGACTCTTTGAAGTCCAAAAAAAGTAAATAGTGTCAATAATTTAGAAATCAGAATCACACATTTGGATATTGTTAAAAATCAATGCCTGCAAGAAACTTTTTTAAACTCACATTAACGGCCTGCAGAGTAAGAGATCCTAACTCTAAAGCATCAAATCCTAGATAATAAACTGTTGAACAGTGTTCTATCAAAACATAGAATGTCTTGCAATTAGAATCAATTAATTAATTATTACTTTTTTGGAGTTAAAATCAAATATAGTAGTTTTACCGGAGCAACTGTCTGCCGTCTGTTTCTAAGATAAGTTTTATAACAAAAAAAAACTTAAATCAGTGTTTTTACCCCATAAAACTCCAACTTGTGGAGCAGCATGTCATGGTTGATAGATCGAATGCCCTGCTCAGATTGATGAAAGTTGCCCAGGAAAATTCTTTTTTCTCAAGGAAATTAGTGTATCATTAACCAGAGCTTCTATTGCATCCACAGTGGCCTGTCCAGATCTAAAGCCAAATTGGTTCTTGTTGAAAAGTGAGTTAAACTCAAAGAAATTGTTTAACTGATTGTGCACAATGTTTTCTAGCAACTTGGACGGGGTAGATACCAGAGAGATAGGCCGATAGTTGCCTGGGCTTGATTTATACCCTTTTTGATTTTGGAAAATTTTTGAGATTTGGTTTGTTTAGGGGAAAACAAGGTAATACCATGCACTTAAGCTATATTACTTTTTATCTTTAATTTGGAAACTTCAGTGAAAGTGACAGACACCTCATTTTGAAGAAAATTTGATTTTTCACCAATTTTCTGTTTCATATGTGGAATATTTCTAACTAACTTTGAGTGTTAAGCCCATTTTAAAATACCTTTACACTGTCCCAAGTGCCGGGGTCATACTGTGCACCAGTTAAGAACAGTGTAAAGAAGTAAAATTTAATTTAAATGTGATTTTAAATATCAAATTAATAAAAAAAGAAAACATAAGCTTACACTATAATCAAAACAATACATAAAAAACTTTTAATATCAAATTCATATTTGAAAAAAAAATGAAAACATAAGCTTACACTATAATCCAAACAATACATCATACATTTTTTACTCGTAATGACACCTTGCACCCCTGCACGGCATTGCCCCATGCAAGAAGTACGGTACTACCCCAAAAGGACATAATGTAGCATTTCCAACCCTAACCTAAAATAAGAACACTAGAAATTGTGTTTGGTATTAAAAAATATGAGCTATTCAAAACCTCAGTTTGAACAAAGTAAGTAAGTTTCAGTTCCATCAGTTTAAGTTAGTAACTAAATGAGAAGGAAAGTTGACTGAACAAGAAAAACTTTTGTTTTTCTGTACACGCGTTTGTCAAGATGGACACTCCCAGACTGTCTCTATCTGTTTCGTATTTTTTCCGTTATATAGCAGCACCTCCTAGCGCTCACAACATCCTTCAGCTTGTATGAAAAAACGGTGAACGGTATTGCCTCACCATCCGGAACCACCCCGCTCTCCCCTATACTATTTCTAATGACATTGAGACTCAATAAAGTGGTTATTTAGGACGTTGGGGTGTATGGTTAAGCTGTGGTATGGTTCTTCAGACCTATTTGACTAAGAGTTGGCATTTATAATTGACCAAGTGTTAAAGCTTTCAAGGACGTTAACAAATTCAAAATTGAAGTACAAAAAATAAGAAACTCCCCAGAACTGGATCAGCTCAGTGTGATCAATAGCGTACCTGAACTTAAATGTAAAAGGGTCGAAGACTGGAAACATAGTGTCTCAAAGGAAGTGTATGCCCAGGCCCGTGCTGGCCCACCGGGACACCGGGACGTATCCCGGTGCGCCCTCCGCATAGAGAATTTTTGGCGCCCTCCAGTTCCGAAACAAACTCATTTTACTCTGAATAGCAACAACGAAAAGTAAAGTTTTTTCAAAGACGACTCATGTAACAGCTTTGAACGTCGTCTTAAGTAAACAAAACAATAATTTATACTAATGTAATTTAATCCAGATCATTCTTGGACTAGGATAATCAACAATAACACCGAGCGGAAGACTGAATATTTTACTACTAAATGGAACTCATGGTCCACATGGTAGCGCGCGGGGCGCCCTTGGCCTTGGCCAGTGATGAGGGAAAAAGAGGGGGTGGGGTTGGAACGAGATGTCTGCCATTGCCGTCTTAATTTCGTCTGCCCAGTGTCAATAACCTCATGAAGTATGCCTATTTGTAACATGTGTGGTGAATTATTCTGTGATTTATTGTCCTCGTGCAAGTGTCTAATTCTTTAAAACAAAGTTAGCTTAAGTGTCGTGGGTTTTCAGTTGTTTATGTGGAGGCTGGAACAACGAGGTTAACCTAGATATAGAGTGCTACAAAGATACTTGCCTCCTCCGATTTTCATCATTTTACCCCTATTCCCGCTGTTTCCTTAACAGTCCGTTATTTACAGTTTCCCATCCGGTATCTGTCATTTACGCATAAATGTTCGAGGTTTCTATGGTGACTAACCTCAAATAAACTCAATAGCCTGCCCAAAGACCATAAACTCAAAGTGGCTTTAGAACAACAAATAATCAGATGTTTTATAAGTATAATCCAAAGAGGTTAATTAGATATAGAGTGCTCATCACATGTTAATTTTATGTCCCTTTTTGATTTGCGCCATTTTACCCATGATTCCCGCCGTTTCCTTGGCAACCATCCCACACTTTACTCTTGTTTCCTTGGTTACTAGTTTTAGCTATTCTGATTGGTCGCTACAAGCTTCAAAAATTACTGATGATTTTTAAAACATATTTGATGGTCTGTGAGCAGGATATTGAAGTTGGTTGGTTAGTTGATCTTTTGCCGATGTTCTGGGTCAGATTAGATCGCAGGCCAAACCGGAGGAGACCGACACCGTTATCAAGTCTATTCGGCGAACCCAGAACGGGGATGTCCTCCTCGAACTGGGGAAGTCGAGTGACAAGATCGGTTTTGCCGCTTCCCTCAAGACTGCACTTGGGGACAAAGGCTCCATCAAGGCCCTAGAACCGAAGTGTTCGGTCGAGATTCGGGACCTTGATGCCCTCTCCACCGAAGAGGAGGTGACCCGTGCGATCCAGGTGGCACTCCCGGAGATACCGGCTGATGGAGTGAGGGTATGGCTGACAAAGCCTAACCGAAGTCAACTCCGGATGGCTGTTGCTGAGATGGGCGAAAAGCACGCCAATAAGCTGCTTAGCCTTCAGCACCTCAGAGTCGGTTGGGTCAGTTGCAGGCTCAAACGGAGGGTGGTAGTTTCGAGATGCTTTCGTTGCCTCGGTTTCGGCCACTCCTCCCGAAACTGTAAAGGGCCCGACAGGAGTGCCAACTGCTTCCAGTGTGGAAGCCAGGGCCACAAACGCAAGGAATGTTCCTCCAGCCCCTCCTGCTTTCTCTGCAAGGATTCAGGCTCCAGTGCCCTCGGTCACTTACCCGGGTCTGGTCAGTGCGGTGCCTTCAGAACCGCACTTGAACAGGCAAAAGGCAGCGGCCGGTAATTCGCATCCTCCAGGCCAATCTTCATAGATCCTGGGGAGCTGATAACCTTCTAGATCAGCTCGCCCGAGAACTTGGTGCTGACGCGCTCCTTATCAGCGAACAGTATCGGGACAGAGATCCAAACACTTGGATCTCCGACAGCCTCGGTACTGCTGCACTTTGGGCGCGTAATACGCGGGATGTCTTGGTGCGGAGTCATGGTCGCGGCCGAGGATTTGTCTGGGTTAGGTGTAGGGACGTGACAATCTTCAGTTGCTACCTCACCCCCAACGAGGCCGTCCAGGACTTCCGCGACAAGATAGATAGCCTAGAGGAGTGCGTTCTTTGCACCACCGGGCATGTCGTCGTTGGTGGCGATTTCAACGCCAGGGCCGTCGAGTGGGGAATGCCCTCTACCAGCTCCCGGGGGAAATACATCCTGGATTTCATCGCCAGGGCCGGTCTTGTCGTCCTCAACCAGGGCGACACACCTACTTTTCGGCGCCCCGGGCAGAGAGGCACGATCCCTGACGTCACCTTTGCGTCTGAGTCGCTCCTTCCGAGGATCTCTGGCTGGAGGGTTGTGGAGGACTACACGGGTAGCGACCACCAATACATCGTGTTTGATCTGCATGATCAGGAAAATCGTCGAGTTTCCGCATCTCGGGAAGGGTCACGCCGGTGGAACACCAACAAACTGGACGTGGTTAAGTTCACCGAAGTCATCTCTCGGGGAGCGCAGGGGAATCCTGGTGAGGCTGGGGCCGAGGCACTAGTAACATCCACGATGGAACTGATCGTCTCGGCCTGCGACCAGTCTATGCCGCGAAGGAAACCCCGACGCGACAAACAACCCGTTTACTGGTGGACTGAAGAGATTGCGGAACTCAGAAGAACATGTTTAAGAACTAGACGAGCCGCCACTAGAGCGAGAATTCCCGCAGACAGAGTTCGTAAGTCGGAGGCCTATAAAGCTGCGAGAAAATCTCTCCGCCAGGCGATCAACAGGAGCAAGGCGAATAGCTGGAGGAGACTTCGTGACGACGTTGACTCCGACCCGTGGGGCCTGGGTTACAAACTTGTAACGCAGAAACTCGGCGCCCGCTCTCCACCTTCCATCATGGAGGGCGCCACCATGGGGAGGATCGTCGCTGCGTTGTTTCCTGAACATCCTCAGCGACCGCCGGTTGACTTCAGACGGGTAGAGGACGTTCCACTCTTCACTTTCGAGGAGCTGGAAACCTCCGTTCTCTCCCTGAAGAGCAACAAGGCTCCTGGCCCGGACGGGATTCCCAGTGAGGCTTTAAAGAAAGTATTTTCAATCAACGCTGACTTGTTGTTGAGAATGTACAATGCCTGTTTGGTAGAAGGGGTGTTTCCCGCTCCCTGGAAAACAGCCAGGCTTGTACTGATCAGCAAGGGCAAAGGTGATCCCGAGCTGCCGTCGTCCCACAGGCCTCTCTGCATGTTGGACACGGCTGGGAAGCTGTTCGAGAAGCTGATCCGTTCCCGCCTGACTTCTGCCGTGGAAGCTGCCGGGGACTTATGCCCCCGTCAGTACGGCTTCAGAAAGGGACGGTCAACGATCGACGCTGTCACCGAAGTTCAGAGAGCTGTGGAGAGAGCCGAGAGCCACAACCATTTCTCCCGCCGAGTAGTGCTTCTTGTTACGCTTGATGTCAAGAATGCCTTCAACTCGGCAAGGTGGGTCGATATGTTGGATGCGCTTCGCAACACCTTTCGTATTCCTGCATATCTGTTGCGGCTCATCGAGGATTATCTACGCTCTCGAAGCCTGATTTATGACACGAGGGACGGAACGCGGACGATGGAAGTCACTTCTGGTGCCGCACAAGGTTCAATACTCGGCCCGGATCTCTGGAACGTTGCCTATGACAGCCTCCTGAGGTCCGAGATGCCTGAGGAAACCACTTTGGTTGGGTACGCCGATGACGTTGCAGCTCTCATTGCTGCACGCAACGTTGAGCTGGCCCAACTGAAGTTGAACCGAGTTATGCGGGTGGTCAACAACTGGATGTCCGATCACGGTCTCTCGCTTGCTCTCAGTAAGACGGAGATTGTGATCCTCACGAAGAAGAGGATCGACACCGTCGTCCCACTCCGAGTGGGAAGGGAGGTGGTCACATCAACTCGTGCCGCCAAATACCTCGGGGTTATGGTGGACACCAAGTTAAGCTGGAGGGATCAGATCTTTCGTACGGCGGACAAGGCCGCTAAGGTAGTCACTTACCTTAGTAGGCTGATGGCCAATGTCGGGGGTCCCCGATCCAGCAGAAGACGTCTGTTGATGTCCGCGGTCCAGTCCGTGCTCCTTTACGGGGCAGAGGTGTGGGCAGGCGCTCTAGATAAGGAGTGCTACAGGTTGCGACTCGCCCGGGTTCAGCGTCAAGCTGCGCTCCGGGTGTGTTCCGCCTACCGGACAGTGTCCGAGCCTGCCGTCCTGGTGGTCGCCGGAGTCATCCCGGTCAAGCTCTTGGCAGGGTAGAGGAAAGCGATTTACCAGAGACAAGGCGAGATCGGCAAGGACACGGCAAGAACCGAAGAGCGCTCCCGAACCTTCCAGCAGTGGCAACACAGCTGGGAGCACGACACCCGAGGACGATGGACTGCGCGACTCATCGAGCAGGTCCAACCATGGGTGGAAAGGCGGCATGGCGAGGTGGACTACTACCTCACGCAGTTCCTGACAGGTCACGGCTACTTCAAGTCGTACCTGAACCGGATGGGCAAGACCGGTTCACCGGATTGCATCTACTGCCCGGGCGTTCCCGATGACGCGGAACACACCTTCTTCCGCTGTTCGCGTTGGGAAAGGCCCCGCCTGGAGGCCACAAGAAAACTCGGTGTTTTTTCGGTGGACACGGTCTGCCAAAAGATTATGGAGGATGAGGGCAACTGGGATTGTTTGTCACAGTTCGTCCGGGGTATCCTCCTGGAAAAGAAAACCGATTTGGACCACGAAGTGGCCCAGATCCCTTGACCGAACAGCTGGATAAGGAGCGAGCCCCATGGGCGTAAGCCAAATTTAGGCCTAGCCTGACGTAATGTGATAAACAATTCCAGGTTAGAATCCTAAAGAGTAGAGGAGGTTTTTTAGTGGGTAAACCCGTTTTTTAGGGGAGTCCCACACTACAGGCTGGCCACCTGTGTGCGTAATGCATTTTCCCTGCCTCTCCCTCAAAAAAAAAAAAAAAAAAAAAAAAAAAAAAAAAAAAAAATGAAGGAGGCTGCCAAGCAACTAATATCAAACTGTGATAACTATGGACGAAGATCGAACCCGTCATACCAAAAATTTTTTTTTATATTGTTAGTATTTTGTTATTATGTACTTTTAGTATCATGAAATTAAGAAATTAACTAGTAAACTCTTGCAACGTGTTATTGAATGTATGTATTAACAATTAATAGTTTGAGATATTTGCTTTATTGTTAGAATGTTATATTGTGTGTTTAGTGACTCTTAATCATGTTTCAACTACTTTTTTCTCTCTTATTCTGTTTTGCTCTAAGAAATTAGTGATATAGACTGGCCACCATGAAGTACCTATAGGGATATAAAATATTTATCTGGCTAATTATGAAAATAATTTTTTCCCTGAAGCATAAATGAGTAAAAAGAGTAAATATTATTTGTACTATATAAAATGGATTTAAAGCTATCAAATCATTTGAGATTTGTATTAAGATGTTAAAATTTCAAAATATATTCACTATATTCAATACTTAAGACCCTAGGTAATTCTCCTTGTGACAACAAAGGGTGGGGAGGGGTGTGTGGATGGGGGTTACACTGGCGCCCTCTGGCCATGGCCGTCCACCGCCCTAAGAAGAGAGCCAGCACGGGCCTGTGTATGCCGTCATAATATCCGAAGTGGACAACCGCTTTCAATTCTTAGAACACCTGTCCGCGGCAAAACTATTCCAGCCTGATTAGTTTCATCAATTCTAAAACAAATTTCCGAAAAAGAACTATGCACTGCAACGGATTCATATCAACTGAATAGAACTAAAACATGAATTATCAGTTATGTACAACAGAAATTACTTTTCATCAACAACTGGATCATTGAGATATCTATGATAATGATCTCAAGACCTAGTTCCGGAATCAGTCTAACTTTTGCCAATAATATGTACTATTCCTATGACAAGTTCGGAAAGTGAAAGGTGTTTCTCTAACCTTAACAAATGAAAACAAGCAGTACAATGATGGTAGAGAGAGTCTTAATGCATGTGCTATGTGCTCCGTTGAAAAAGCATCGTTATCAACTCCAAATTTCAACAATCGAGTAATCGACCACTTTGCCAACTAGGAGAGAAGGCTCGACTTCATCTACAAGCAGATAAATTAAAGGTAGGACTTCTATAAAATTTTGCATTATTTACATGTAACTGTTGTTGATTTAAATCTATTTATATTCAGTAGTTTTTGTGATTGCATTGAAATGTTGATGGAGGTTGCATGATGATTGTGCTATAAGAGATAGCCGTTTTTCATGCGCTTCCTGAAGCATACATTACTTATAATCGCTGGCGAAAATATAACTAAAATAATGGTAAGAGCCCACCCGCCGTCCCTAACCACTGCCACTGTAAAAGAAGCAAGCTAACTAACGTTATAGCGTATTATTAACTATAATACATTCGTTTCACAATGCATCCATACAAAGCGTTTCACAAGAAGTATGTATGAAATAGATCTTGATTCCATTTTACCAAGGTATTTCATTATTTACATTAATATAATTGTTATTTTTTACTTTTCTCCCTAACGAATATTGCTTTGCTTAGGACTATATTATGCAATAAATGAATTTAAATTGTTCCAAACAAATAAAACTTAAATGTAGAGTTTAAAAAAATTTTTGTAATAAAAAACATTATGACCAGACCAGTTATTTAGAAGTAATGCTGTAGGGAGGGGTTAAGAGGGGCGGTTGGGACTTTGTTCCCACCTACCCCGCCAGCCCTGATCTGCATTCATATATGTTAGAGGTGTTGTCAAACTCATGCATTTTAAACGTCCCTTCAACAAACGTTACCACGAAAGTGCTTTGTATCACACTGTACTTACCGTATGATGTACTTTTGCAAAATTTATTTTCCTTATATTGGTAGAAGAAAAGCGGTTCTTCATCATATCTTGCCCCCAATCTAGTTCCCAAACCTAGAAACTCCCTCCTATTAGGCCTAGGCATTTATCGTACTACTAATGGAGCATGGTATAGGCAGGACCGGCTTTACGAATTTGCCGCCCATGGGCCCAAAACATTTCCCCCCCCCCATACATCCACAAAACAATGTGTTTCAAAAACAATATTCTTAATACAATATGCACCAAAATAAACAGTACTGAAATTGAATCAGCCATCTTCACCAAAATTACACAAAACCTTAAAGAACTGTACGAGTATTGCCTCAACTGAATGGAGGTCATATTGAACATGTTATTAATTTATCACCCATGGTGCTTACTTTTACTTAATAAGACTCAATAAGACTTTATTTACCATTAGATACATTATGTACAATAGGCTCGTCATCAATAATTAGATCTAAAATAAATACAAACACAAGCCATGCATGTTCAAAATGCCAGTCCATGCAATGAAAAAACAATGAGAAAAAAAATCATTTCCATGCACAAGCAAGCAAACAAAATCAAACTTGCCAAAAGGAGAAAGCGAATCATGCTTTAGCAACATACCTTGTGTGTGGTAATTTATGGTGTTGTTAGTGGTGTTTGAACTTAATTAGTTTGCAATTGTTTTGTCTGCCTGAAAGTATTCTGTGAGATTGTAAAAAGGATTTTGTTGGAGCCATTTCTTCATAACAATGGAAAATTTGGGTTGAGGCAGGTTACGGATTGGAGGAGGAAGCACATTGGAGAATTTTATACCTGTAACAGGAAAGCAGTGAATGGTTTTTGAGAGTCTGTTTCTGGGAATGAATATGTTCATGTTATGTCTGGTATCGTGACTATGCACATCATTGTTTCTAAGATAGGAGGATTGTCTGCTTTTAATCATGTTGATACACTGTAAAATGTACTCATTGACTACTGTTAAGATACAATGTTGCACAAACAGGGGTTTACAATGTTCCAGAAAACCAACCCCGGAAATCAACCTTACAGCTTTTTTTTGCAGAATGAGAACTTTTTTAGCATTATGTGAATGACCCCACAGCCTGGTGCCATAAGCCAAAATTGAGTGAAAGAAGGCAAAACTTGTATATTCTTGTTGATTACTTGTTTGATGAAGCTAAAAGTATATAAAAATTTTTAATTTCTGTACAGTACCATTTATTTTTAGTGCACAATGTAGAACAATATTCTCTAAAATTCACTTAAATAAAATCATTGTTTCATAGGCTATAGGCCTTAACCTCACTAATCTGTCTAGGCCGAAAGCAAATATAGACTGCGGATATGAACAGAGACATTATAATAATTTCACTTGGTACTTTTTCAGAATAAACTAAAATCATTGACCAATCAAATCTGAATTTATCTTCAGAAATAAAGCCAAAATGATTTTCTCAATGGAAATATGACGTAAAATAAACTATAAAACAACGCCTAAAAAGAGTCTAATGTGTTTTCTGATAATTATTTTATAGTAGTTGAATTGTGTGCAAATATATCATTGTTTTACTGACAAAATTTGATATAAAACATAATTTTTAAAATGACGTCATATCAAAGCCGACCCCCCCCCCCTTGCACATCACACTACCGTCATTTTCAATCTGGACCCTCTTTTTTCAGATGACGTAATTTATGGATGGCCCCATGACGGTCATTGTATGTATGTTACAATTACATGTATAATTCCCGTAGATTATAATACCAATTTTTTTTTAAGTTTAGTCTTATCAGAATATGTTTAGATGTGATTTTTTTACCGTAGGCCTATACCGGAAAAATTAAGTTTGTAACGTGGAAAGGCAGATAAAAATTTCACACAGTATTTAGTGTTATTTTTCATCTTATTGCGGCCATGAAGGACTATATTTAACGTTGTTAAAAGATCAACAGATTAACTAGACGATTCGTTTTCCGGCTACGACTGGTTCCGAAGTGGCTGGTTGAGGAAGTCTACTTTAATTGGTGAAAATTGGACGGAAAATTAGGGGGCCATAATTTGTTTGTATATATATATCGTATGGCATTAATAGCCAGCCACCAACCTCAGAAAAATATAAAAGCACCGCATTCTCTGCGGTGCTTAGCACCTGTGTCAAAACATTTAAAAACTAAACTAAAAACATAAAGTTATGATCTCTCTTTATAAAACTAAATCCAGGGCGCTAAGCCATTGCAGCCCAGCTTCACTTGTACAATGCAACCCAATCAATCCTTTGGGGAAAGCACTCAAAGGGCACTCATTGACTATGTGAGTTATAGTCTGGCACTTCGCTCCACAGCCGCATGCCTGGTCTTCTGTCATACCCCATTTGTATTTCCAATAATTACATCTTCCCACACCAGTGCGGAATCGATTGAGAACAGTCCACTGCTTCCAAGGAAGATCCATACCACTTACTGCTAAGGTTGGGTCAGCAATTAAAAATTGGTTCCGGCCTTGGAAAGAGTCCCAGGAGGAAATCCAGTCGGTATGGATGGAAAAGTTTGTCTCCGTCAACTGGGATGCTGTCTGCAGTGGTGGTCTTCGGGACCTCAATCTGCCTATCTCCTGGGGTAGGTAATCATGGATGGGTAGCTGTGGAGCGGATACGATCTTATTATATTCCCTAGTAAGTGCCTCCCTTCGTCTTATTTCAGGTGGAGCGATATTACACAGCACTGGGAACCAGGGTACAGGTGTTGCCATGAGTGTACCACTTATAGCTCTCATAGTCCTGTTCAGTTGGACGTCGATCTCTCTGACATGCACACTGTTCAGCCACACGGGAGCAAAGTACTCAGAGGTTGAGTAAACCAGGGACAAAGCAGTGGTACGCAGAACTTGTGCATTAGCTCCCCATGTGGAGCCAGCAAGGTGATGGACAATGTTAGTCCTAGCTCTCACCTTGGCTGCTGTCTTTTGTAGGTGGCTTTTGAATGTGAGAGACGGATCTAAAGTGACTACCAGGTACTGTGGGTGATCATTGTGCTTTAGCTCAACACCGTTAAATACGATTTTAAGCTTTTGGTGGGCTAGTCTATTGTTCAAGTGAAAGCAAGATACCTCAGTTTTAGTTGGGTTTGGATTTAGCTTCCAGGTCTTAAAATATTCACCGAGGGTCTTAAGGTCATTTGTTAGTACTTCCTCAGCATGTCGGAATTCCTGGTGCTGATAAGCCAGTGCAATATCATCCGCATAGGCAAACTTTAAGGAGTAAGTGTCAGGCATGTCGGCAGTATACGGAGTAAGTGTCAGGCATGTCGGCAGTATACACATTAAACAGCAGTGGGCAAGCACTGACCCCTGTGGCAGGCCATCTTTTAGTATCCTAAAGTTGCCTAAAAGTACTTTCCTTGCGTCCCAAATATACTTTAATCATCCTATTGGAGAGCATTGAGTTGAGGAGACGCAATAGGAAAGGGCAAGGAATCAGGTTATAAAATTTAATGAGAAGGCCTTTTCTCCAGACAGTGTCATAAGCTGCAGTAAGATCTAAGAAAGCAACAGAGGTTTTCAGTTTTCACTCAAACCCATTCTCGATGAAGGAAGTAAGAGCTAGAACCTGGTCACAACAGTTGCGCCCAGGCCTAAACCCAGCTTGTTCGACAGGGATGCTGGAATCGAGAATAGGGAGTATTCTGTTGTATATCAACCTCTCGAGCAGCTTATAACAGACACTAAAAAGAGCTATGGGTCGGTAACTTTCTGGCAGTTGTGGATATTTATTTGGCTTCAAGACAGCTATTATTTTCGATCTTATAAATATGCCAGGCAAGTCGCCGGTTTCCCTTATGGAATTAAAAACTGCAAGAAGCCACTGTCTAGCCTTTTTACCCAAGTGTTTTATGAACTCCGGGAAGATTTCATCCATACCTGCTGCTTTGCCAATTGGCATAGCTTCAATCGCCACATCCAGCTCATCTACTGTGAAAGGTCTGGAGACTTCCAATGGCGCTTGCCGACTTTCCTTAATTTCATTAAGCTTAAAATTTATTTTCTTATCTGCGGACGTACGCACCGGTTTAGACAGACAGGAGAGGCGTTTTGCAATAACACAAGGGGAGGTTGCGAGGTTGCGTGTTTTTCTTTTGGCTTACCAGTGGAGAGCTTCCTGAGCAGAGACCAAGTTTTCCGACTACTGCGGGTGAAGTTCAGATTTTCAACAGTTTTCACCCATTTCTCTCTCCTGGAGTTGTCGAGAGAGTTAAGGAGTTGGTCCGCTACATCTCTGTCGGCAGTGTCAGTGAACTCACTGTAAAGGTCTTCGCACTCTTGACTCCATCCTGGTATGTACTCTTTCCTAAAACCTCTTGGGATAGACGCCTTAGCGCAAGACAGAACAAGTCGTGTGAACCGATCATTGTTTTTTATTTTAGGAGGGATGAACCTGATGCCTTTATCAAGCCTGGAAGAGAAGGCCTCCCACTCAGCTTTGTTGAAGTTCCACCTAGGCCGAGGAAAAGATCTTACGAGAGGAATTTGGATTCCCACTGATATCAGAACAGGCCTATGCTGAGAGTGAGGAAAAGCATTTAGGACCCTCCTGCAAGTTGGTATGGGTGTTGCTGACCGGTCACGAGAACAAAAGCACAAGTCTGGGGAGTACTCATGACGCCATCGGGCAGAATGGAAAATGTTTGGGTCCTTGGCATTAAATACCAAGAAAAGGTTGTTATTTTCAGCCCAGCTTGTAAGACGAGTGCCATTTTCATCATCGGACGAGTATCCCCACTGTGTGTGATGACTGTTAGTCACCTACATATACTACAGGATGTTCAAAAGTTGGGAGAGCTGTATCTGGCCACTGGATGTTCGGTGGTTTGTAGACATTGACAATGGTAGTCTCAGATACCTTAACAGTAATAGTAAATATGCTGTTCACACAACTTTTGTGGGAGACTGATACGTCGTCTATGTCTTGCATAACGTAAGTCACCACGCCATAGACCCTGTGTCCTATTTCCTCCACAAACCTATATCCTGTGATGTTTCCCCCCACACTGTTCTTTAAGTCTTCTACATGTGTTTCTTGTAGTGCAAGAACATTGAGATTATTTTCTCACAGCATCTTGCTGATGCAGTCACTTTTTGATTTGCTCAGACTCTACCTCTACGTTCAGATGACATATATTTAAAACGGAGCCGAAATTTCTAAATGGCCCTGGAAAGGGCCGTTTGAATTTGGTCTGGCAGCTGGCATAGCGGAGAGATCACTCGCGTGATAGTTCAGCTGCCAAAATAGCACCACCCAGGGAGTACGTGCAGCTTTAATGGAATGCTGCGGACGCGAACAACTTCACCCCCCATGTTTTTATATGACAGTTGGTTTGTATTGAGGTGATTATATTATAGTAAGATGCACGAAAATAGTCCGATGGAAATTTTAACAGCTGTGTTCCCCCTCACCCCGTCTCGCCCAGCAATGTTGTCATTTGTGGTTCATTCATTCATTCATTCGATGGGGCGGACCTAATCCCAAGGCGCGTCAGCCGCAAGGGCTTTTTGCGCTCCCCGTATGTGTTTCAGAGCTCATCCAAGTCTAGGAACCCGATGAACTTCTGCAACCTGCAGACTAGCTCCTCTTGAGGAAGGAAAGAGCCCCTCCGCAGTCCTCCGAGGGCCCTCTCTCTAGCCTCTTCCAGCTCCATGCAGTCGAACAGCAAGTGATCTGCAGTCTCTTCTGACTGCCCACACTTCCTACATACCGGACCCATCCGGTCATTTGTGGTTATGTTTGACATGTGTGACATAGTATAAAAATACGTTTCAGGATAAATTTGGCAACAATGTATCAACTCTCATCGGACTATTTTCGTGAATCCTACTATAGGTGGTTTATAATCGACTTTTTCTCTAGAATAAATTATCAGCATTTTCTACCGGACACTTTTTTATACTGAGAGCCAGAAGTAAATGTTCATATTTTGTAAAAAAACTAATCTTTGATAATACAGTAGACTCTGACATTTCCAGCAATCCAACAATTTTAGTTCTGTTTCCAGTTGTTCATCGAACCGTAAGCTGTTGTGTTTTGTATTCAACAGCAGGTCATGGTTCATGATCATGGTTGATCATTTTCATAATTAACTTACCATGGATTATTGATAATGATTTTACCAAAGTAAAAAACTATATTTTATTTCCAATCCACAATTTAAATCCCACAGTAACACACATTCAACTTGCATTTTTTTAAATGACAATGTTTATGTTTTGTTGCAGATATTGAGGAGAGAATATTCTACAAAGAGAGATGGATCAAGCTGGTGTAAGTATTGCAACACTAAGCAGACCCAAGTTACAAGGCATATGATCAGAAAACACCCGGAAACAGATGAAGTTAAATCTTATCTTAGCAAGAGGAAAGAAGCATTTGAAAATATGATTAAACGGTCAAACGAGGATGAAGATAAATCTTATCTCAGCAAGAGGAAAGAAGCATTTGAAAATATGATTAAACGGTCAAACAAGGTTTGCAATCAACAGATCAACAGAGATTCAGACATGGGTGAAGTTAAGACCGTCAGAAAAGCCAAATCAGATTCAACTCGTAAATCTCGCAAAGTTTGCTCGGATTGTGGAAGTTCATTTTCTACGTCATGGTTTTATGGACATAAAAATACCTGTTTGAAGAAAAAGTTATTCTTGGAACAGGGTAGGGGAAATGTTGACAGTCAACCGGAAGGAAACATGAGAGTAAAAAGAAATAGACTGAGAGCACCCAAGGAAAACTGTAAAATGAGACAAAACTGGTGTAAATATTGTAACGCCTTGTACACAATGATTATGAGGCATATGATCAGACAACACCCAGAAACCGATGAAGTGAAATTTTATCTCAGCATTACCCACCCGGATCCAAAAGTTCAAGTTGCAAGAAGGAGAGAAGCGTGTGATTACATCACTAAAAAGTCAAACAACATTTACAACCAAATGATTATGAAAAATGCATGCAAAAAGAAACTTATAACCGTTAGAAAACTCAAATCAGAATTAATCTCAGGAACAAATGACAACATTTCTCTGGTTTGTTTACTTTGTGAAGGATTAGTAACCAGGGGACATATGAGGGTCCATATCAAGAATTGTTCCAAAAGAAAGTCGCTCTTAGGACACGAAAGTGATGTTTTTGAAAATTTATAGACAAGTTACCTATTCTGTGAATAGCTTTCAGGACAGTGACAGTGTCGATTAAACAAACGTCAATTACTGTATCTGAAAAGTCGATCATCTGAATACCCTGAACGGCAGACTATTTCAGTGAGGAGTATTAAAACAACCAAGTGTGAAATGGAAAACAGAGTGCAAGTGTCTACTAATTTAAAGAAATGTGTACCTGCTATGTTTATGTTTTTGTATCTTTTTCATTGAAGTCATAGATTTTTTGAAAATATTTTTCATCAATCAATGAAATGAGTAAGGTACAGCTCAGCCAATAACGTAAAATTCTTAAGAGATTTTACTAGGTTACAATTTTCATCAATCAATGAAATGAGTAAGGTACAGCTCAGCCAATAACGTAAAATTTTTAAGAGATTTTACTAGGTTACAGTTAGGGTATTAATCCGGGAGTCGATTTATTCAGTCTGCGGAGTTAGCTTCAAGGCTGCGCATTCTAGTGCTTTAATCGATAGTTTTATAAAAATTGTTCATTTAGTTTGTGTTTATAGTTTTACCAGCCTTTAAACCACATTATATACAATAATATTTTATATTAATGTGTAATAAAATGAATTTTCTGCCCTCAAAAAGTATTATTAAATATTCCCAATGAACTTGTGTAAGTATACATTTTATGGTGAACTATAAAGAATCAAAGTTAATTTAAAGAATCTTACCTTGAGAAAAAATATCTAAAACTTATAATACTAAACCTTGTGAATTTTTACTTTTAGCGAATTTCCCATAGGGAATAAGCTATTACCGTAGGTCTCATGGTAAGACCTAAGCCCAGGACCATGTTACTTTTTCATTTTGAGGTGCCCAGAGACCAAAAATAATAGTCATTAAAATTTACATATTATATATATATATATATATATATATTATTTATATATATATATATATATATATATATATATATATATATACATATATATATATATATGTATATATATGTGTCCCTAGACACGATAACTCTCGTAAAAATGGTCCGATCGACACAAAATTTGGTAGAGATGTGTAATCCTACATTTATTCGGATGAGTTCGAAAACCAGACATATCGACCTACCGGAAGAGGTAGTTTTGGGGGCTTTTGTACCCCAAAAATGGGTTTTTTGGATTTTTCATATATAAATTTGAAAAATTTTTAAATTTTTATTTTGACCATTGGATTTAGCTCAAAAAAACACTCAATTTAGTATTCTGAAGCTTTGCTCTATCTCCATTGGTTACCGAGATATTACAAAGTCTAAAGACAGTACGTTGTATTTTGGGGCTCCAATGTTAAGCTTATGGAGAATAAGGATGTGTTAATATTTCACTTATTAACTATAATTTTTGGATGAAACTTGGTATTTAGCTTCATTTGGTTGAGATTCATCCATTTAAGGTAAAAAATCTTGGTTTTTTTACTTATCATGGCAGCAAACCTGCATACTCTTTTCCCGTGTATGGAGAATAGGCAAACTCTTTTATTTATGGACAGATATTGATGAAATTTACTATATGGCTTTATATGGTGGAAATAAATTTTTTCTATGCTAAAAACCTACTTTTAGTGCCCCCCATGGCAGCATACCTGCATACTCTTTCCCTATATTTATCTTAAGGAGAATAGACATTTATGTCCCTATTTATGAGCACGTGATGAAATTTTGTTTACAAGTTTAGCTGGTCAAAATTAATGTTACTAATTTGGAAATTCGCTGAGTACGCAGGTCTGCTGCGACGGGGGGGGTATTTTTTAAATTTTGTGTAGTTAAGTAACTAACGTTAAAAAATTACTTCAAGTTACTTATCATTCAAATTGACTCTCATGTAAATTACACTTTTACAATGCTTATAATGCGCTGTTAAATTCATTATACAAATATTTTTAACTATTTGTATTTCACACTAAAAGTTATTTCATCATTCATTTGACAATTAGCATTAATTTTAACCTGTTTTAAATTGTTAAAATTGAATATTGTAAATTTTTATAATTAGTAAAAGTCATAATCCAGTAAGTGTTCCTTAGATTAGTTAATCTATATATTAATACGCAAGCATGTTTCATTTCCTCCTTTTTTCTCAGCTCGTGTGCATCGTAGGAGAAATCCGAGCATACCGTTAAAAAGGTATAGTCCTGTAGATGAGCAGAATCACATTCTAATTCACATCGGACTCCAGGGCAACGCCCCACAGGCTTTCAAAGTTCCAATGTTAATCTTATGGAGGAAGGAGAATTGAATGAATCATTCGACAGCTGTTGATAAAACAACTGCTAGAAAATTAGAAAGAACAGATCAACTGAACAGATGTTTTAGTTATAAAATGTTTTTAACTTTTTGGGTCCAGATCAACTGAAATTATTTTGATCGAATTTCGATCAGGAGGCGATCTCTAGTCTATATATTAATACGCAAGCATGTTTCATTTCCTCCTTTTTTCTCAGCTCGTGTGCATCGTAGGAGAAATCCGCGCATACCGTTAGAAAGGTATAGTCCTGTAGATGAGCAGAATCACATTCTAATTCACCTCGGACACCAGGGCTAAGCCCCACAGGCTCTCAAAGTTAAAATGTTAATCTTATGGAGGAAGGAGAATTGATTGAATCATTAGACAGCTGTTGTAAAAACAACTGCTAGAAAACAGGAAGAACAGATGTTTCAGTTATAAAATGTTATTAAACTTCTTGAGTCCAAATCAACTGAAATTTTGATCGAATTTCGATCAGGAGGCAATTTCTAGTACAATATTATTAATTCAAATAACATTATTTAAATATTTATGTTTAAATTGACAAGTTTACCTTTCTTTGTTCATTATGTTGTACAGAAGTAGTAGGTCTTCAACGATAAGTTACACACACTTAATTGTTAGTTTTAATGATGAGGTGTTGAGATAAAGAAAATAAAGCTATATTAGATTTGATTTTGTGACTAATAAATGAATTTCGCATTTATTATGCTTGATGATTTTGAATTTTAAATTTTTGCATTATTACCCTTTGAAAAAAATTATTACCAAGCGAATTATTCTTTTTTTATCTTGTCCCACAGTCGCTTATGCTCCGAGTGCTTTTTACTTTTTGTTATATAGTTTGCCTGTTTGGAGAGAGTATTGTTTAGTGAAAATTTTCAAATTTGAGATGTTGATTGATTTATTTATTTGGTGCCCTGGCCCTGAGGACAAAAAAGTGGTTAATGAGTGATGCCTGTCTGTCTGTGTATGTGAAGTGGTCAAGTGTGTGTGTGTGTGTGTGTGTGTGTGTGTGTGTGTGTGTGTGTGTGTGTGTGTGTGTGTGTGTGTGTGTGTGTGTGTGTGTGTGTGTGTGTGTGTGTGTGTGTGTGTGTGTGTGTGTGTGTGTGTGTGTGTGTGTGTGTGTGTGTGTGTGTGTGTGTGTGTGTGTGTGTGTGTGTGTGTGTGTGTGTGTGTGTGTGTGTGTGTGTGTGTGTGTGTGTGTGTGTGTGTGTGTGTGTGTGTGTGTGTGTGTGTGTGTGTGTGTGTGTGAGTGTGTGTGTGGACAGGTTCCGCCATATTTGTGGGGCCAAGTGTGTGAACTTCACCTGAGAGCGGGGCCGTCTGAAATTGTGGGGCCATACACACGGCCCCACAAAAATTAGATTTTTTATTTTGAGCTATAATTCTACTTTTTTGGGTCAAAATAGACAATAATCGTTAGGTTAGGTTAGGTTAGGTTAAGTTAGGTTAGGTTAGGTTAGGTTAAGTTACATTAGTTTTTTTGTATGGCGTCACAATTTCAAGTGGCCCCACAATACCTGTCAAATGCACATACATGGCCCCACAACTAGGTGTGTAATCCCAAGGCCCCACAAATATAGGCGAACAAGTATGTGTGTGTGTGTGTGTGTGTGTGTGTGTGTGCTCAAAACATCTTTATTTTCTCCAAATCATACTATAGTAGGATTCACGAAAATAGTCCGATGAGAGTCGAAACATTGTTGCCAAATTTATTCTGAAACACATGTTTATACTGTATTAGACATGGTAAACTTAACAATAATGACAACATTGCAGGGCGAGAGGGGGTGAGGGGGGACACAGCTCTTAAAATTTCCATCGGACTATTTTTGTGCATCTTACTATTATTACAAGTTCCCATATGCATCATAGGGGGAAACACACACATTTTGTTAACACGAATGACTGTTTGGCAACCTAATTGGTTATGTTTTCTATCTTCTTTCACCAACTTGCATCACACACAATACAATCACAGAATCTGGCTTGGACATTTGAAGAAGTATATTGCACAAATGAAAACGCAAAATTAAATGATATGGACTCAAAATAAATATTACACAAGTTACAGTAGGGCCTACATCATGCACAGCGTGACAATGACACATGCTCACCACTCTCAAGAGTGTTTAGGGTGCCATCTAAATGTGTAATGCCATATCTTAATAAGTTTTCAACCCACGATATACAGTATAAACTTTTTAGGGAATTTCCCATAGGGAATAATAAGCTATTACCGTAGGTCTCATGGTAAGACCTAAGCCCGAGACCATGTTACTTTTTCGTTTTGAGGTGCCCAGAGACCAAAAATAATAGTCGTTAAAATTAATGTATATATATATATATATATATATATATATATATATATATATATATATATAAGTATATATATATATATATATAAGTATATATATATATATATATATATATATATATATATATATATATATATATATTATTATGATCATATTTTTAACAAAGCACCCTTTTTTTTTTGAAGAAGGTTTTATTTGGTCAGACTAACATGTTTCGGACATTAATGCCATCGTCAGAGTCAATATAACCTCACAACTAATTATTTACATAAAATCCTAATAAATTTAAATTTATATATATATATATAATTTTATATCTATATATAAATTTATATATTATTTGCTTATTATTTATATTTTTTATATTAATTTATATATATAATTATTTTGTATTTATATGTATATATTTATGTGTCCCTAGACACGATAACTCTCGTAAAAACGGTCCGATCGACACCAAATTTGGGGGGGGGGGGTGTGTTTAATCCTACGTTTATGTGTCGACCTACGTGAAGGGGTAGTTATGGAGGGGTTTTGTACCCCAAAAATGGGTTTTTGGCATTTTTCATATGTAGTTTTAAAAAAAATTTATTTTCACCACTGGATTTAGCTAAAAAAAACACACAATTTAGTATCTTGAAGCTTTGCTCTATCTCCATTGGTTACCGAGATATTAAAAAGTCTAAAGACAATACATTGTACTTTGGGCCTCCGCAATGTTAATCTTATGGAGAATAAGGATATGTGTTAATATTTAACTTAATAACCAATTTTCTTGGATGATGTGGTATTTAGCATCATTTGTTTGAGATTCGTCCATTAATAGTAAAAAAATCTTGGTTTTTTGCTTATCATGGCAGCAAACCTACATACTCTTTACCCATCATATGGAAAATAGGCAAACTCCTTTATTTGTGGACAGATATAGATGAAACTTAGTATATGGCTTCATATAGCCTAAATAAATTGTTTTTTATGCTAAAACCCTAATTTTAGTGTTCCCCATAGCAGCATACCTGCATGCTCTTTCCCTACATCTGTCATAAGGAGATTAGACATTTATTTCCCTATTTATGAGCACGTGATAAAATTTTGTTTTAAGGTTAATCTGGTAAAAAATTAATATTACTAATTTGGAAATTCGCTGAGTACGCAGATCTGCTGCAAGGGGGGGGTATATTTAAATGCCCTACTCACTTTTACATGACCTCAAAAAAATAATCCATTGTTAATTTTCCTTAATTCACCTGATAAATGACTGATTTACTGTTCCCCTGTTCCCATTAAAAATATATTTTATATTACTGCATTATACAGAAGTACTATAAAAGAGATAAGTTACCGTACTAAACAGTAAGTTAAATAGTTTTAACAGTGCTAATTGGAGTGTCTTTAATAACCGAGCTGCACAACTAACTGCGGGAATGTACGGGGCTTATAAATGGAGAACATTATATTACTATAACGATACCGCGGCCGACACCGGGGATAAAAGACACATCATTCTACCTGGATGCAGGAGGCTTCAGCAATACACTAATGAATAAGAATTCCTGGAAATTTAACATTGTCTACTATTTATAATATCTGGACGCACAGTTATACAGATGGTGTAAAAAACTCCCTTTAATTTTTTTATTTGTTAAGATAAACAAATATCATTTGGGGGTTGATAATAACTTTAACACAAAGTATCTTTTGACATGATCAAACATTTTTAGTCATGTTAGTGGGACGACCCACCAGAAGTCAGAAGAACATCTTAAATTTAAGCATAGGTTTATACGTATGCATCACATTTAAGGTCTCACTTAGCAGAGTACAATGCTGTAAACTAGACTTAAAATAGATAACCCGGGCGGGAACGGTATAGACCAACGAGGTTAAATGGATATAGAGTGCTCATCACATGTTAATTTTGTGTCCCTTTTTTATTTGCCCCATTTTACCCATAATTCCCGCCGTTTACTTGGCAACCATCCCACACTTGACTCTTGTTTCCTTGGTTACGAGTTTTAGCTATTCTGATGGGTTACTACCAAGGCAATTAGATTTGCCTTGGTTACTACAAACTTCAAAAATTACTGATGATAGTTTTAAAACATATATGTTTATTTGTTGTTTGTTTTTAAATTAGTTTGATTTGATGGTCTGTGAGCAGGCTATTGAAATTGGTTACCATATAAAAGTAGGATAGGTGTGGGTAAAATGGTAAATTACTGTAGGGAAAGTGTAAACAAAGGACTGGTTATCGAGGAAACGGTAGGAATCGTGGGTAACATGGCGCCAGTCAAAAAGGGACACTTTTCCTTATCTGGTGAGCACTCTAGTTTGATTCACGACGAAGTGCAGATATTTTGGGAGCTGATTCTACACATAAAAATGAACAAAAAAGGGCCATATAAACATATGTCCAAAAATCCTTTGTTTAGCCGTTAGCTACCATTTTGTTTTTTACACGTAATAATTTTTATTTCCGTAACGGATTGATGGATTTACTTCACATTTGGCATGGACCTTTATCACAACAATGTTAATTTTCAGGAAAAAATTATAATTTTTACATGTGTATTTTCAAAATGGCGGCCATTTTAAACTCAAATTTCTCAAAAACGACCAATTTCATCAAAATTATATTTCGGACAAAAAGTTGTCAAATTAGGCCTAAATTATCTAAACAATGATACCAAGATTGGAAAGATCTGACAACAAACATTTTTCTCTTAAATAACCTAAATTTGCACTAATTATAATGCAAAATCTATGTTGTTTTGCAAATCTATGTTCTTACAGAAATAAAAATTATTACGTGTAAAAAACAAAATGGCAGCTAGTGGCTAAACGAAGGATTTTTGGACACATGTTTATTTGGCCTTTTTTGTTTATTTTTATGTGTAGAATCAGCTCCCAAAATTTCTGGACTTCGTCGTGAATCACCCTGTAGCTATTTAACCTCGTTGGTACAGTATAGGAATTCGTTTCCATTAAAATCATATGGATAAAACATAAAAATACAGTAACTTACTTAATACTCAACCTTTTGACATCAGGCTTGTGGCTAATTACACCAAATTGTAAAGACATTTAAAATGATGTATTATGTGACAAACGCCAAAGCATATTTCTGTAAGACTTCATTGGGGGGACGTACCATAGAGGATTTTTAAATTGAAACTTCATTAGCCTTTGTCACATCATACATAATTTTAAGTGTAACTTAGTTGCATTTGGAGTAATTAGCCACAAACCCGATATCAAAAGGTTGAGTATTAAGAAAGATATTGCATTTCTAAGTTTTACCCATATATGATTTTAATGGAAACTGAATGCTTTCAATTTCCGTCTGGGTAATCTTATTTTAAGTCTAGTTTGCAGCATTGTACTCTGCCAAGAGATTTTAACGCTTCATATCCGGATAGGAAAAAGCTACGGTATTCCGCAGCAGACCTTTTAGGAAGGAAGTTATGTGCTTTTTGTCTACCGACTTTGGTGTTCAGTCACACAAAGGATGTCCAAGCATTTGCTCTTCACACAATAGTTGAAGAGGTGGCCATAACAACGTTGTAACTTCCATTTTTGGCGAAATTGAGTTATAGGTGAAACAACGTTGTAAATGTCTTGATACAGGTTTCTGATAGGAAAAAGACCTCCAAAACGAATATTTAGTAGGGAAATTTAGCTGTTGAAAGTTGGACATTCTGCTGATTTTTTGACGACGCTCCGGTCAACAACGTTGTATCTTGAAAACAAATGGAAAGATGGCTGACAGCAACATGGTTAGGTCATCACCTAATGACATTAAAACATCTTAATAGTAAAAAAACCCAAGTTAAGTTATCTAAATTAAAAGTTTATGTAGTAAAAAGGAAGAGGGATAAAGGAGAAGCATACACTTCTAGAAATTGACGTTCATGCGCATTACTTCCACCAAGTGGGGTTGCGCGTGTTACAACGTTGTAACTTCCTAGGCTATCATCATACCACATTATAATCCAGATGTATTGCTAATAATTTTAACATTTTGTTACTTTAACTTATTTATAATCAAGTAGGCATATTCACTGATCGAGTTGATTTTTTTTTTCAAAACTAAACCGTTTACCTACCAATTACTAGGCCTAAGATTATATTGCAAAGATTATCTGTTTATTTATGGTCTTATAGTATTGTTTTGCAAGACATAACTATTATTTCTTTTTCATGAAGAGCTTCAATATTGGTAAATTATAATAGTTTTAAATTTATACACAATAACAATTATTTTAAAATATTTTCTAAATATTAAATATGATATTGGCTATTGAAAATATTGGTTATGGTGTATTAATTTAAAATTATTATATAATAAGTTATAACTATTTCATTTGGGACCTTTATTAACACTTTTTATGGATTAATCTTTTATATGTCTTTTATAATGACATATATGTTTTTAGTTTTGAAGCTTTATAATGACTTTTAGGGTTTTATAGCATTTTTTGCTGAAATAGGTTATGGTCTTATACTATTTTATACAATAAACGTGTAAAAAGGTGTAGGAAATAAACATATTTTACATTTTACAGAAGAATCTTTAATGGGTACTACCTTACTAATCCTAATGGTATGGTACATTGTAGAAATAAAACAACGTTGTAACTTACCAGTAACCACAACAACGTTGTAACTGGTATGATGTTACAACGTTGTCACGTTTATTTTTTTTAAACCGTGAAAAATAAGCTTTTTGTTGAACTATGAAAATATTTTACAACAATACGTTTCTATTTACTCATATACAAAACTTGAGTATCAGTAACAATTCACAAAACCCTTTTTATAGTGATTTACTGTGTTGAAATACATTTTCCCCTTTCCTGAAAAATTTGCAATTTGGAAGTTACAACGTTGTTATGGCCACCTCTTCAGTTCTAGATCGGCTAATTTATTTATTTATACATTTACGGCAGTCGCCATTTACAATTGAGTTTTTCGTTAATGTGAGTACATCTAGATGGTGGTGCATGCTAAACCTAGTTACAAACAAAAATGTCATGTTGGTACATACAGTGCAACTTAAATACAAGGCAAAATTCTACTTTATTACGAATACACTGAAAATTGATTGCACTTAATGGAAATGGGTTTGCAAGAGGGGCAATCGTCAGCAGCAACAGTAAAGTGGTTCACATATTCAGGATTGCGTCTGATTTGTCAGACCCGTCCCTAAAAATTCTTGGATTGGACATGCCATTTAGTTCTAAAATCTGATTTTGACAAAATCTCGAATCAGGGCCCGCTGGCCAAAAATCAGCGCTAAAAAGTTCATGCATATATGAGGGGCTTACACCTACCTTAAAGGAACTGTAGTTGTCATAGTTCGTTTTCAATTTTACACACTCGTCTTTTCTTTAATGTCACTCTTAAGCAAGTAATTTTCAATGTCTTCCTTAACACACAGATTCGGGTTCCCGATTCCTGGACATTAGTGTGCAGCTCATTAAAATTACAGAATTATATTTATTCAGGACAGTTTTCTAAATTTAGAGTCATGTATGTTTATCAATTTTATCATCAATTTATAATGGCATAGAGTTTCCTAATATAGTTTTTTAATTGGCCTATAAAGCTTGGGATTTTTTTATTTATTTTTGCGTTTAAGGACAATTATATAATATATAGAGATTTCAAGGGAAAACTATTCCTTATCCTAGGGACTATTTGCTCAGACTTGGTGGCAACACCGACGTAATAACAATATTATTATTATTTATTATTATTAAACAAAGGTTTGTAATTTCATTTGTAAACAAACATGAACTCTTCGCCGACCCGACATTCTCTCACTCGTTAAAGTAAGAGAAAGTACAGGAGTTGTAATTTAAAAAGCATACCTTCTATTAATAAGAAATAACTTGTAATGAGAAACGAAAATGAATGGTTTCAGTGTTTTGAATCTTAAAGCCTAGGGTATAAGAAAGTGCGTAACTCAATTTAAGGTTAAGGTGAGTGTTAGCATTAGGCCTAATATTTTAATAAGTTAGCAGGAGTAGCCAATGTGCAAGGAATTTAAAATAATGCAATTCACAGAGAAAATCCCCTAAAATGTGGGTACAGTTTTAGATAAAACCGTAGGAAAAGGATAAAACCATTGACTACTGATACTATAGTACCTAAAGTCAATGATAAAACCATAAGTTTTTAAATGTTTGTAACTTACAAGTGAATACAAACAGTTGTTTTATACGGAAGCCCTGAAGGGTCAAAGAGAAAGCATACATTTTTTACACCGCTGTGTTTGAAACACGGCGAGCCGTGCTTAGGCCTACCTATAAGTCGGCGAGCCGTGTTTGAAAGGCGGCGAGCTGTGTTTGAAAGTCGGCGAGCAGTGTTTGAAAGACGGCGAGCCGTGTTTATAAGTCGGCAATCGCCGTGTTAGAAAGTCGGCGAGCCGTGTTTGAAAGTCGGCAAGAAGTATTTGAAATTCGGCAAGCATTTTGATGAATTAACTAAGACTAATAATTAAAAGATTTTTTATTGACTCTTAAACGGATTTTCATCCTCTTATAAAATTGAAAATAACCAAAACAATCAAATCTCTGGAGCAAAAATAGTCTGTGCATTTGTTATGATGACCATAACCAAACAGTTTTCTTTTTCATATAAATCTGGCATGAAAGTTGTAGCCTAATCTTTTTAGCGAATTTCCCATAGGGAATAAGCTATTACCGTAGGTCTCATGGTAAGACCTAAGCCCGGGACCATGTTACTTTTTCGTTTTTAGGTGCCCAGAGACCAAAAATAATAGTCATTAAAAATTTTATATATATATATATATGTATATATGTATGTGTCCCTAGACACGATAACTCTCGTAAAAATGGTCCGATTGAGACCAAATTTGGTAGAGATGTGTAATCCTACGTTTATTCGGATGAGTTCGTAAACCAGACATATCGACCTACCGGAAGGGGTAGTTTTGGGGGGTTTTGTACCCCAAAAATAGGTTTTTTGCATTTTTCATATGTAAATTTTAAAAATTTCAGATTTTTATTTTGACCATTGGATTTAGCTCAAAAAAACACACAATTTAGTAATTTGAAGCTTTGCTCTATCTCCATTGGTTACCGAGATATTACAAAGTCTAAAGACAGTACATTGTCTTTTGTGGCTCCAATGTTAATCTTATGGAGAATAAGGATGTGTTAATATTTCACCTATTAACCAATATTTTTGGATGAAACTAAGTATTTAGCTTCATTTGGTTGAGATTCATCCATTTAAGGTAAAAAATCTTGGTTTTTGTACTTATCATGGCAGCAAACCTGCATACTATTTTCTCATGTTAATCATATGGAGAATAGGCAAACTCTTTTATTTATGGACAGATATTGCTGAAACTTACTATACAGTATGGCTTTATATGGTCGAAATAATTTTTTTCTATGCTAAAAACATACTTTTAGTGTATCCCATGGCAGCACACCTGCATACTCTTTCCCTATATCTTAAGGAGAATAGACATTTATTTCCCTATTTATGAGCACGTGATGAAATTTTGTTTACAAGTTCTTCTGGTCAAAATTAATATTACTAATCTGGAAATTCGCTGAGTACGCAGGTCTGCTGCGACGGAGGGTATTTAATTAGTTTGCAAATGAGATTATATCTAATCATATACCTAATCTAATATCAGATATCTAATTATTACTCTTAATTACTTTATCAAAATACTCGCCGAATTTCAAATACATCTCGCCGACTTTCAAACACGGCTCGCCGACTTTCAAACACGGCTCGCCGACTTTCAAACACGGCTCGCCGACTTTCAAACACGGCTCGCCGACTTTTAAAGACGGCTCGCCGTCTTTGAAACACGGCTCGCTGTGTTTCAAACACGGCGGTGTAAAAAATGTATGCTTTCTCTTTGGCCCTTCAGGGCTTCCGTAGTTTTATGAACCTTATAAACATAGGTACTAAATAATACCCCGCAGCAGAGCTGTGTACTCAGCGAATTTAAAATGGGATTTCAGTTTTTTTTTTACTTTCCCTACAAAACACCATATTATTAAATGTGTAGGTTTGCTGCCATGGGGTGCTGTTAGAAAATGTAGGTTAATCAATTATTGATTAAGGTTAACACAAAATTGATCAAGATCTGGCACTTTTTTTATTTTCCCCATAAACCCCATGGGGTGGTGAGTATGTAGGTTTGCTGCCTTAGGGTTGGGTGACCAAACGTCCCGGAAAACCGGGATTGTCCCGGTTTTTGATCATGTCAAGCGATGTCCCGAAAAATTGTATGGGGACGCGCAATAGTCCCGGAATTATGTTTTTAAAGGGGTTTAAAAAATAAAATATTGAGACATAAATATAGGCCAATTCAAATTTCAAGGAACGGACTCAATGGAAGCAACCCTCCCGATTCTTTATAATTACAAATGTAACTGTGTGCAATTTTATAACTTACGTTAAAAAAAACGAAGACTAGATCAAGAACGCCGGCAGCAGTGACAAATATCCTTTTCTGCAAAGCCGATCATTATATCCCTTCCACGACCATTGCTGAGAAATTAAAATGTAATTTAATGAGTTAAACTCTGTTATTTAGGTGTTTTTGGCATATAAATACCTGCATTAATAGTTAACATTATATAGTCATTATGCTATCAATTATTGTAATATTTATTACTTAGGCTATCCGATGACAACTTAAATTTTGAACAATGCTAAATTAACATAGAGTACTAAGGGTTTAGGTTTAGGAAATTCATGAAAATTTGTGTGAATTAACCAGAATCTGATTAATTAACTGTACTTAAAACATATAATATGAATTAAACAGTTCTTATTAAGCCTAATTCTTATCCAGGGAACAATGGACCAGTTGGTGGGTATACGATCAGGGGGAGGGTACATATTCGGAACTGTCCCGGTTTCCTCCGTGAATGATTTGGTCACCCTACCTTCTAGGGTTTTGTAAGCTTGTATAAGTTAAACCTTATTTATTTAGTTATTTACGGTTTACACCTTTTTACAAATAGTAATACGAAGATCATGTCAAGTTGGCTATGCTTATCTTATACAAAAACTTATCTTATTATTAAAGCATTGGTAAACTTACATTCCCATGCAACAAAACAACAAAATTAACTATAGTAATAATAAATATAATATAAATACACTTAATATAGATATTCATAGTAACAAGCAACCTTAACTTAGACGCATAATAAGGGAGAAAACGATGATGCTGTGCAATAAATATTACATATGAAATAAAACATAAATAAATATATGTGAGTTTAAGCCTAACATGTGACTAGGCCTATGTGAATATGTGACTATAACATGTAACATGTACATTTAGTTAATGTACACACCAAATTTGATTAAGGTAGAGCCTAGGTAAAACAATAAATAATATGCAGTTTTTTTTTTTTTATTCCACAGGCCCTAACATGGGAAACACATTTTTGTATCTTCTCCGTAACCAGTTACACTAAGATAAAAATTCAAAATACCAAATTATTCGTTTTTTAAGCTCTTTTAAATAGTTTCAGTTAAATTTGATGAATTTAAAGATTTGAGGTCGAAAAATGCCAAAAACCCATTTTTGACACTTTTAAAACCTCGTTACTATAACATGATCAAGCTGGTTTGCGAACTCATGAGAATAGATCTGGTCTTAAGGCCTTTCCACACCGGCGTCTGCGACGTCCGCGGAAGCCGCAGAAGTTTTGGAAGAAATAAATCGCTTCCCGTGCAAATGAGACCGTGTACACCGCGCTTCTGCGACGTCTGCGGCGTCCACGACGTCCGCGGAAGTTTTTGTGAGAATCGGTCGGAGAGCGATTTTCCACAAACTTCTGCGGCTTCTGCGGCCTAGCGCATGCGCAATGAACACTTCTGAGCCACGTGCTTCTATCCCTCACCCGCACCCTGCGTCATCAGCAGTGTGTTTACTTTCGTTAGTTGCTGTTGCTGGTGTTCTGTGCCTTTATATATTTATAATGTTATTTTATGGAAGTTATTATAGTTCATTTAATCATAGTTAATGTCATTATTTTTAATTCGTTTTTCTAAAGACTCAATTAAAAACAAGAATAACAATCGTTATTAACTTTCTTGGGAAAAACAAATATTATTTAAAATTAAAATCATGGTATGTCATGCAATTTTATTCTTACTAGAGATCGCCTCCTGATCGAAATTCGATCAAAATTTAAGTTGATCTGGACCCAAGAAGCTTAAAAACATTTTAGAACTAAAACATGTGTTCTTCCTAATTTTCTAGCAGTTGTTTTTACAACAGCTGTCTAATAATTTATTCAATTCTCCTCTCTCCATAAGATTAACATTGGAACTTTGAAAGCCTGTGGGGCGTAGCCCTGGAGTCCGATGTGAATAAGAATGTGATTCTGCTCATCTACAGGACGATACCTTTTTAACGGTATGCGCGGATTTCTTCTACGACGCACACGAGCTGAGAAAAAAGGAGGAAATGAAACATGCTTGCGTATTAATATATAGATAAATCTAAAGATATAGGCCTACCCCCGTCGCAGCAGACCTGCCTACTTAGCGAATTTCCGATGGAATTTTGGTATTTTTTAGGTACCACTGCTGTATAATCGCGTATTCCCTATAGGGAAATTAGCTAATATAATACTTGGTACAGTAGCCTATAAAATGGGCATGTCAAATACTTAAAAAGTGCATTGTATGCATTTATATGTGTACATATATTGCATTTCATAGCAGGGTCGGTTAAACTAAAACAGTGTGTACTAATAATAAAAGTAAAAACATGGTAAAACAATGAAATAGTACAAGAACATATAATTTTATACGTCTAAGCACATTTTATTAAGAACGAGAACTAAACAAGCTATTTAATAATTTATATAGTACAGTAAGAGACTGATCACTTGTCCTCATAGTCATGCGCGAGCAAGTGGACGTTTTGGAACGTCGTCGCTGGGCGGTGTGAAAGGGGCGCGTCTGCGACGTCTGCGGCGTCCGCGGACGCCGCAGACGTCGCAGACGCTGGTGTGAAAAGGCCTTTACATCTCCATACCAAACTCCATCACACACACACATATGAAATTGAACGAATGGTGTTTGGCTTCTGGAGACCTCAAAATGAAAATTAACATGGTCCCGGGCATAGCTCTTACCATGGCTACTACCGTAATAATGAATTCCCTACAGATAAATTCGCTAAAAGCATTTGAAAATATATTGTGGCAAGATTAATTCTTTATTTGTGGTCCTAAAGTCGGGAAATAAGGATAGAGAGAGAGAGAGAGAGAGGAGAGAGAGAGAGAGAGAGAGAGAGAGAGAGAGAGAGAGAGAGAGAGAGAGAGAGAGGACAGTAATGAGTTTTGGGGTCTCTCACGTAACTTATATAAAATAAATTGAAGCAGTAAAACACTTGTAATGTGTGTTTTATTTAAGATAACATAGTTAAAAATAGTTTTAAGCATAAATATCTGATATCAAGGTGTAAAAATATTATTTTTTTTAGAGAATGGAAATATCAAATTTTGAGAGAATGACCCCAGAAATGTAGGCACTATATGAAACTGTACCCAATTATCCTGCCTGTAGATTTTAAAACTGATTTATGATCACTCAATGGTTCACATAATGAAGTCCAAGTTTGGGGGTTTTTATCCTTCAAGAGACTATTAGTTTTTTATGGAAAATTTTTCCTATTTAGGCAGCTTTCTTTGGTCATGTCAGTTCTTAATTCAATAAAATTCCTTTTGCATTATTCTACTGGCTTTACTCTCATTACGCTACCAAGGAGTAACTTAAAGGTTTAAACTTGAGTTTAAGCTTAAGAGGGGGTTAAAGGGTCAGTCATACCAGACGTTGCTGAAACTACCTGAATACGTTTACAACCACACTGAGGGCAAGAAACAATATTATACAATTACATTAAGGAATATAAATTTTGTAAACAGCTGTTCTCATTTAAATTACTGAGTTAGCTTAGCGAACGAGCTAAACCTGATGGGGAGTGAGGGCAGAGAACAAGCTGAACCTGATGGCAAGTGAGCGTAGCGAACGAGCTAAACCTGACGGTGAGTGAGCTTAGCGAACAAGCTCACCTGAAGTGCAAAAAATTTCTCAAGTTGGCATTGCAAAGCATGCTGGGAAAGCTCGTATTAAAAAAAATCTTATAGAGTTAAAAATAATCTGATGTCTCTATATGGTAGTATTTTGAAATAATGCAATATTTTATCCCTCCCTTCTAAATTTAGGTTACACACTAAATTTAATCAGGTAATATTAATATAGGTGAAATATAAAACCATTTATTCGCCAATATAATAAAACCAGTTGTTATAGCAGTCACGGCTTTGTTGGCAATTGTGATTTAATTCATGAAATATCTTTAAAATGCAAAGAAATATTCTTCCATAAGAATTCTATTGAAAATTGAAAGTTTTGTGGGGCGGAGTCCTAGAAGAATTTTGCATAACCATTTTTTAGTGAGCACGTATGAGCAAAGAGGAACGTGTATGAAAAATTACAACCCTGTCGGCCCTAGAGGTTTGAAGATTTGTGTTCCCTTGTTTTATGTTAAAGCTGTTGCCCGATTTTCTTTGCAATGCCAACCTCAAGAATTTTTGCCCTTCAGATGAGCTAGTTTGCTACATTTACTCGCACTTAAACCGCTGCACTCAATTTAAAATAAATTATTTGGGATAGTATTGGTTAAAAGCGGGCTGTAGACAGCTTTTGTTTGTCTCCTTCTTCTCATTTTAAAGTTCATAATTTTTATTAACTACACTGTCCCCAGTATTAAACTAAATTTATTGATTTTGGACATAAAATAATATTTCTTCATTGTATTGTTACTACTTCTTTTGAAGACTGAATTGCGTGAACGTAATTTATATTCAGAATTCATTACGGTAACATAATAGCATATAAATAAAAGATTAGTTTTAAATACAACTTAAACACCTCAAGGTTTTGAAAAGGTGTTCAGTTAAAATGATGAAATCAAAATGTTTCATTGTTTTATGTCCAAATAAAACATCACACTCTCCGTTCAGTTATACATGCACTTCAAGTGCGTTTTTGTTTCAAGGAACTATCTAAAGTATTTTGAAATTGCAATTTTAATTTTAATCGTGTACTAAAAGGACGGGAGTAAATAAATGGAATGCAATGTGATTGTAGGCTAATTTGTATTTTGATCTCAAGAAAATCAAAACCTTCAAAAACCATTTAACTTAGCACATGAGAACAACACTGAGTGATTCTCAGAGGGTAAGCAGTATACGCAACTACACGGAATATTTCGAACTGTGATAATATTTTTCACCGAAAACAATTAATTGGAGTACAACGACGAAGTTGTAGACTGTTTTAGTCCCATTTGTTTACAAATTGTAATCCAGTAGTTATGCAGTAGTATGCCAGACAGAAGCCAAGACATTCTGTGTTATCTATACATGGAAGGAGAAGAGAGGCAGAGGCGGACTAAAGAGACACGGGAAAACGTGAAGGGAGATAGTGGCAGTTGTTTAGATACATCCCTCCGCCAGCCGTGTCACAACTCTGTCGGCTGTAACGGAGAACAGAACGAACTTTGTTCAGGTAGTTTCAGCAAAGTCCACTAAGACTGCCCCATTAACCCCCTCTTAACGTGGCTTGAATAATGTTGCTTAAATAACTATTCCCATTTCTTTTTTCTTTGGGCCATTTGCAAAAATTAATTGTAAACCAGATTAAATAATCTAATTCACAACAGCTGGTTTTGTAAGTTTCCAGCAAATGCAGTAAAAGTCAGTCGCAAGTGACTTTTAGGTTAAACTTAGGTTTCAGCTGAAGATCATGTTTAAATGCTAAAATGGTGTTCTTGGCCCAGAAGTGTTTTGGAATAAGTTGGGAAAGCTTATAAAAAATTCTTTCCCCTCGTGCAATGAACATTCTCTAAACTAGTTTCAATATGTTGCTTACTCGATATTGAAAATCTTTTTAAAACAAATTAATTGTTGTATTAGATGTATTATATTATACTAGAGATCGCCTCCTGATCGAAATCCGATCAAAATTTCAGTTGATCTGGCCCCAAGAAGCTTAAAAACATTTTAGAACAGAAACATCTGTTCTTCCTTATTTTGTAGCAGTTGTTTTTACAACAGCTGTCCAATGATTCATTCAATTCTTCTTTCTCCATAAGATTAACATTGGAACTTTAAAAGCCTGTGGGGCGTAGCCCTGGAGTCAAATGTGAATTAGAATGTGATTCTGCTCATCTACAGGACTATACCTTTCTAACGGTATGCTCGGATTTATCCTACGATGCTTACGAGCTGTGAAAAAAGGAGGAAATGAAACATGCTTGCGTATTAATATATAGATATTTGCTTCACAATAGCTAGGCCAGTCAAAATTAGATTCTGCTACTTATAATGTGTTTTTATGTAATTAAATAAATTTTAAACAGTCACAACTAAACAGTAAAATAAGTGAATAAAATAAGAAGTAGCATGTAAGTTAAAATGTATTTACTCAATAAATTATTGTTTCAGCTTTGCCTTTCACTTGAGGATGTCCGAACAACCGAGACAGCTGACCAAGCCTTCAAGTTTGAAGATTCTTTTGACTTTAGTACTTAAAAATGCCAAGAATGAATGTAAGTTTAAAGTTTTTAACTCACTCATTTACGTTAACAGATCTGGAGTGATTGTTAAATGACTGTTTCATCCTCAGTCCTTTACATGCTAGAGACGACGCTAAATAGATTGATCCAGTCTATTTAGTTTTTTGCAGTAATTTGTCATTTTGGGGTTTGGTAGCAGTGCCCACAGAAGTAGGCCTCCTCCCACAAAATTCAAGGTCTAAGTTTAGTGTCACTTATCACAAAAACCTCCCCTTAGCAAGTGATGGTGCACAATGTTAATATAAGATTGGTTTATTCAAATCCTTGCATGTATACGTATATATATATATTTTTTGATACATATTTATGGTGGGCCTACTATTTGGTTTAACCGACCTTTTTGGTTATTCGATCATGGTCTGGTCAGGTAGGGGTCATTGAAATTAAAACGATTTAAAATGAAACAAGTTTTTGTTTATGTATATATATATATATATATATATATATACAAAAACTTGTTTCATTTTAAATCGTTATATATATATATATATATATATATATATATATATATATATATATATATATATATATATATATATATATATATATGACCCCTACCTGACCAGACCATGATCGAATAACCAAAAAGGTCGGTTAAACCGAATAGTAGGCCCACCGGAAATATGTATCAAAATCTAGGGACCCATACATAAATACACACACACACACACACACACACACACACACACACACACACACACACACACACACACACACTCACATATACATTTTAATTACTATTATCTTTGGTCTCCTGGCACCTCAAAACGAAAAAGTAACATGGTCCTGGGCTTAAGTCTTGCGATGAGACCTACAGCAATAGCTTCCTCCCTATAGGAAATTCGCTAAAACAGCCCAAATTAATCCTCTGACAATGTTTTGAATTTTAGAAGTTTTCCTGGGGTATCCAAGCCTTCTGCTTTGCCAATTGGCATTGAATCAACAAATGACCTCACAACCCTCGGTGAATACTTTAAAGCCTGGAAGCTAAATCCAAACCCAACAAAAACCGAGGTTTCTTGCTTCCACTTCAAATTGTATTTGACAATGTTGAGCTAAAGCATAATGAACACCCACAGTACCTAGGGATCACTTTAGATCGGTCCCTGACATACAAAAGCTACCTAAAAAAGACAGAAGCCAAGGTGAGAACCAGGACTAACATTGTCCATCACTTTGCTGGCTCCACATGGGGAGGTAACGCACAAGTTCTGTGAACCACTGCTCTGTCCCTAGTTTACTCAACTGCTGAGTACTGTGCTCTCGTGTGGTTGAACAGTGTGCATGTCAGAGATATCGACGTCCAGATAAACAGGGCTATGAGAGTAATTAATGGTACACTCATGTCAACCCCCGTCCCCTGCCTCCCTGTCCTGTGTAATATCGCTCCAACTAAAACAAGACGAATTAATAATATAATATGAGGATTAAATATGTGTACTTTATGTAATACTACTTACAAGTAAAGAAGAAAACCAAGAAAACAGATGTCATGAATATTATCAGATGATAAGATATAAATTTGCTATCTACAGTTTTTAAGGTTACCGTATTTGTTTAAAAATCAACTTGGAAATGGTCTATGACCGAAACTAGTTGTCGATAAAATAAAATGTTATGAAATGAAAAAGGGTACTTTGTTTTAAAATGTTTATTAAATTAATAATATTAGTAGCCCTACAAACAAAACTTTTCAATTAAAAAAAAAAAAAAAATATATATATATATATATATACATATACATATATATACATTAACACTAGGAATCAGAACCAAGTAGATTTGCCTTATTGTAGACTTAGTATAACTGCAAACAGCTATTCTGTGATAGGAATGAGGATGTATAATAATTTGAATCAAGAATCAAGATTGTTAACTTTAAATTCATTTAAAAGAAGATTGAATGTGTGGCTTTCAGCAAACCCTTTTTATAGTATTGACGAATTTTTTAATCATGAAAGAATATTATTATAATAGTCCATCACAGTTTGTTTTTATAATTTTATAGTGCTGTTACTGTTTTTATAGATATATTAAATGTTAACTACTGTTAGAATTTTAAATTTTCTGGTATTTTAATGTTCCTGTTAAATCATGTTCTAGTAGCTTATTAGTGTTCCGTTCTTTTATGTTACATTTTGTTTTGTCCCAAATATTTTTATAGTTTTCTGTGATATTAAATATAGGCCGTAATAAACTGTGATATTGTAGTTGGTAAGTGAAAATAAATCATGAAATAATGTAAATACTGAAAAGTGAAATAGGTCTGGTTGGGAAGTTCCTATTAGCCTATAAGACGTTGTCTATTACAATAGGCCTATTGTTTTGTTTAAGGACAGAATAAATGACTATTCTTGACTATTCATTGACTATTCATTGTGTGTCCGTGGTACTGATAACTTTTCACAGCGACCTCCGATTTTAATGAAATTTGGTATGAAGGTGTAAGACCAGGTCTATTTTCATGAGTTCGCAAACCAGCGTGATCGGGTTATGGGAACGTGGTTTTATGGGGTTTCAAAGGGGTCAAAAATGGGTTTTTGGCATTTTTGGACCTCAATTTTCAAAATTTATCAATTTTAACTAAGACCATTTAAAAGAGCTCAAAAAACATACAATTTGGTATTTTGAATATTTATCTTAACTGGTTATGGGGAAAATCCAAAAATATGTTTTCAATGTTATTCTTATGGGAAATCAAGAAAATCCTATATCTTGCTTATTTATTGACATAACTTAATCAGATTTGGTATGTACATTATCTAGATAGGGTTAAACTTATACTTGCTTACAAAACCCACATGGTGGCAAACCTACATACTCACCCCCATGGGGTTTATGGGGAAAATAAAAAATTGCCATGGCTTGATCCAATTTTGTGTTTACATTCACCAATTATTGATTAACTTAGATTTTCTAACAACACCCCATGGCAGCAAACCTACATACTCGGTCCTATGGTGTTTTATGGGAAAAGTAAATAATCTGAAATTCCATTGTAAATTCGCTGAGTACGCAGGTCTGCTGCGACCGTGGTATTTGTACTTACCATGGCAGCAAACCTGCATACTCTTCTCCTATGTTAATCAAATGGAGAATAGGCAAACTTTTTTAATTATGGACAGATATTGATGAAACTTAGTATATGGCTTCATATGGTCCAAATAAATTTTTGTTATGCTTAAAATCTACTTTTAGTGTTCCCCATGGCAGCATACCTGCATACTCTTTCCCTATATTTATCATAAGGAGAATAGACATTTATTTCCCTATTTATGAGCACGTAATGAAATTTTGTTTACAAGTTCTTCTTGTCAAAATTAATATTTTTAATTTGGAAATTCGCTGAGTATGCAGGTCTGCTGCGACGGGGGGGGGGGGGGGGTATTTAATTATTCACAGGTTCATTTTCAGATGGTGAACGCCGTACTAACTCCAGAGATGAGATACTGGACTCTTCTGATCCACCCGTACACAGAAGTGGACTAAGAAAAACTCCTAGACGCTCCAGGAATACTGCATCATCAACAAGCTCCTCATCACTTAAACAAACTGAAAATGACTTGCGTTTTAATTTCAAAAAAAGAAGAAACTTTTGCCCCTTTTGTAAAAAATTAATTACAAATTTCAGTCGACATATTGTTACACAGCATAAAGACGAAACTGAAGTGAAAGAATATATTGCTTTATTCGGTGAATCTGCTAGTCAGAGAAAAATCAAGCGGACAGTAATAACAAATCAAATAAGAAAAAGGGGCAATGGCATCTACAACAGGCAGATAGTGGAGGGGAAGAGGAATAATGTTTATTTGCCTGTTACAAGACCATGGAAGGATAAATATGAGGTCAACCATTTAACACATAAAGAATGTGATAATTGCTTGGGGCTATATAAAAGGGAAGCTTTTCATAAACATTCTCGCAAATGTAAACCGCATATACGCAAAAATCTTCCAGACTCAGCGAGCACAGAACATAAATAGAGGGGTCACTCGTATCCAAATAACATTGCATTTGTTGAAGCCAATTTCCCCCTCTGAATGAATTCAGTTGTGGGCTAAATTAGACAAACAGCTGATTTTTATTTTTATTTTGTTTTGTTTTCGAATTAAAATCAACAGAATATTTGGACTGGCGGTGCTTCGGTAGTGTTTGGCAACACCCCGGGTAAACCCGCTGTTTTAATCGTGATTGCATCAGCTGGTAATGGAAAATACAGCTCATCTGGCGAATTGATTCATTTGAATCGTTCGATTTCATGAATCAAATTTTGAACCAATTCATTTCGTACATTTGATACAATTTGTTTGTCCACTCGAATTTAATCAATTATTTGGCGCTAATATTTCGTGACGTACTTTTTTTTCCTTTGGCGGGGCCAGGTAATGATACCTTTATCTAACTCGGCCTAAAAGGCCTATTGTAGCACCCCTTATGTTTATCAATATATCAGATGAAGGCTCTTCGCGAAGCCTAACAGCCGGTTTATCTCCATCTCCCTTATTTCCGCTGACTTTAATGACCTTTCCTAGGAATTCCAACCTTTGGAATTCCTAGGAAAGGTCGTATTCTTCGTCGTATATTCTGAGAGATGGCAGGACAGTCCAGCCATAGGTGTACGGCGGATTCTACCTCCATTGTACAGAATCTGCATAGATCGGATTGACCAAGTCCGATTGTCTTGAGATGTTTTTTCAGTGGCCCATGACCAGTTAGCATCCCTATTAGAAGACTGATTTCCCTTTTGTTTAGGCTAAGCAGCTCCTTCCACTTCTTGTTAATCAGTATTTTTGATTGTCTCCCTCCTGGGAAGTTGTTCCAGTCTTCCTGTTTTTGACCTTTCTCCCAGGATAGGATTTTTTTTGTCCTATGCACAGAGGGACACCATAGAAGGGCTAAGGTCTTATTAGCTGTTCGTCTGAGCCCTTTCTTGCCAGAGCATCGGCCCTTTCGTTGCCTTCATGCCCGGAGTGTCCCGGTATCCAGCCTAGCTGTACCTGGTTGTGCTCCGCCAGCACTTTTAGAGCGCTCTTGCAGCCTTGCACTGTCCGTGAGTCTATCACGAACGAGTCTAGTGCTTTTAAAGCAGCTTGACTATCTGAGAGGATAAGTATTTTACCTCTCCTTAGCCCTCTTGCCAGAATGTTCCAAGCACAGCATTCAATCGCTAGGACCTCTGATTGAAATACCGTTGCCGTGCTGCCTAGGGCCTGTAAGATGCTGGTTCTATTGCCATACACTCCTAGCCCTGATTTGTTGTCCTTCCGGCTGCCATCTGTAAAAAATACAAGGCGTGCTCCGCCCATGTTGAGGTTGTCCTTTTGCCAGTCTGCTCTCTCACCCACGGTGACTTGGTAAGGTTTCTCAAAGTCATATTTCTTGACCATCAGATCTGGGATTCGCAGTTCCATGTCCAGGTTGGGAAATTCCTTTAATATAGACATGTGGCCTGTATCCCTTTGGGGCTTAATTTCATTTCTGCTGCCCATTTTGAGGGCTGAGATAGCAAAATTTTGCCTTTTGAGTGAGAGAGTAGGAAGGCAGTGCTTCGTGGACGTTCTGGCTCGGTGGATATACTTGAAGAGCGTACCCACTTCCAACCCCGCGACGTACTTTAGGGTCACGTGAATATTTATTTAATTAATTTTAAGTTTGCGCCCACATTAAAAAAAGAGTTAAGTTGCCAGGATTCAATCAGATCGAAAGCGGGGTTAATTCCAGGGGTAAAAGCCTAATCTATTATGACAATTTAACTACGAATGCCTAGTTATACTATTTAATTTTGTACGTTGGTTTCTCATCCTTGATTAAATAACTAGGCCACAGATGAAAGATTATAAATTTAGTTACATTGTTTCTTCACTCAGGTAATTTAGTCGATTGATAAATTTAATAGTCGAAGTAGAATAGGACAGATATATAAAACCTTTAATAGTAAATCTTTTTTTTCATTTGGTGGGGCCAGGTAGTAATACCTTTTTCTAACTCGGCCTGAAAGGCCTATTGTAGCACCCCTTATGTTTATCAATATGTCAGATGAAGGCTCTTCGCAAAGCCTAACAGCCGGTTTATCTCCATCTCCCTTATTTCCTCTGGCTTTAATACAGCCTTTCCTAGGAATTTCAACCTTCTCTGAGAGATGGCCGGACAGTCCAGCCATAGGTGTTCGGCGGATTCTACCTCCATTGTACAGAATCTGCATAGATCGGATTGACTAAGTCCGATTGTCTTGAGATGTTTTTTCATTGGCCCATGACCAGTTAGCATCCCTATTAGAAGATTGATTTCCCTTTTGTTTAGGCTAAGCAGCTCCTTCCACTTCTTGTTAATCAGTATTTTTGATTGTCTCCCTCCTGGGAAGTTGTTCCAGGCTTCCTGTTTTTGACCTTTCTCCCAGGATAGGATTTTGTTTTGTCCTATGCACAGGGGGACACCACAGAAGGGCTCCGGTCCTATTAGCTGTCCGTCTGAGCCCTTTCTTGCCAGAGCATCGGCCCTTTCATTGCCTTCATGCCCGGAGTGTCCCGGTATCCAGCCTAGCTGTACCTGATTGTGCTCCGCCAGCGCTTTTAGAGCGCTCTTGCAGCCTTGCACTGTCCGTGAGTCTATCACGAACGAGTCTAGTGCTTTTAAAGCAGCTTGACTATCTGAGAGGATAAGTATTTTGCCTCTCCTTAGCCCTCTTGCCAGAATGTTCCAAGCACAGCATTCAATCGCTAGGACCTCTGATTGAAATACCGTTGCCGTGCAGCCTAGGGCCTGTGAGATGCTGGTTCTATTGCCATACACTCCTAGCCCTGATTTGTTGTCCTTCCGGCTGTCATCTGTATAAAATACAAGGCGTGCTCCGCCCATGTTGAGGTTGTCCTTTTGCCAGTCTGCTCTCTCACCCACGGTGACCTGGTAAGGTTTCTCAAAGTCATATTTCTTGACCATCAGATCTGGGATTCGCAGTTCCATGTCCAGGTTGGGAAATTCCTTTAATATAGACATGTGGCCTATATCCCTTTGGGGCTTAATTTCGTTCCTGCTGCCCATTTTGAGGGCTGAGATAGCTGCCCTTCTCTTAATCTCTGCTCCGAGTGGAAGCATATCTAGAACTGCTTCTAGCACTACAGTTGGACAGGATTTTGTCGCTCCACATACTCCTGTGCAGGCCAGTCTTTGCAGCTGTTGCAGTCTTTTTGTTACAACTGTCTGTTCAACTTTAGGCCACCACACGAAGGATGCGTATGTTACTGTTGGTTTGACTATGGCCTCGTAAGTCCAATATATTAGCCGGGGGCTTAGGCCCCAGTTTTTTCCAAAGGTCCTTCTGCAGGCACCCAGTGCTCCTGTACCCTTGTCAAGTGCGTAATCTAAGTGTTTGGACCAGGTTAGCTTTCGGTCTAGGATTACTCCTATGTATTTGGTTTCCTTTACGTCCTTGACACTCATTCCTCTTATCGTTGGGGGGGAGATACTAGTTCTTCTCTTCCTTGTGAACGTGACCAGCTCGGTTTTTTCCGGGTTTATGGTCAGTCCTTCCCCGCTGCACCATTCATCGATGAAGTTCATCGCAGTTTGGGTTAGGTCCTCTATAGTTCCTTTGTTTGTGCTTCCCTCTGACGGTGAGGACTAGATCATCGGCAAAGGCTTGCAGATCTATGTCCTTCTGTTCTGCCTTTTTCAGCAGATCGTCGACCACCAGTGCCCACAGAAGGGGGGAGAGCACTCCTCCTTGGGGGCAGCCCCTCCTAGCCCTAACTGTCACTATGTGGTCACCTTCTGAGGCTGTGATTTCCCTGGAGTGTAGGAGAGCCATTATCCAGGAGGCAGTGCCCTTTGGAATTCCTTTGTCCATTATGGCTTCCTCAATGGATCGGTACCCTACATTATCAAAAGCACCCTGAATGTCCATAAAGACCCCCGCAAGGATCTCTCTGTTTGCCAGTGTGTCTTATATTTTTCCCACTAGGCTACTTAGCGCCGTTGTAGTTGATTTTCCCATCATGAATGCATGTTGGTTCGCACTTAGAGGAGACCTTGAAAGGATCTCATCCCTGATGTGTCGATTTATTACCTTTTCCATCGCCTTTAGCATGAAGGATGAAAGGCAGATAGGCCGGTAGGATTTGGGCTGGGCTGGATCCCTCCCTTTTTTCAAAAGGAACACCACCCTTGCCTTCCTCCAATTCTTTGGTATATGTCCTAGGGCATAGCTGCCCTTAAAGATTGCCACTATGTAGTCTAGTAGGATTTCGATCCCTTCTTGAAGTAGTGCTGGAAAGATACCGTCCCCGTCTGGAGACTTGAAAGGGCTGAACGAGTTTACTGCCCATTTCACTATCTCCGGTTTGAACATCCTGGCAGCAGTTCTTCTTGACCTTGCACATTCTAGTGGGGATTTTCTTTCCGAGGGGAGCCAGTCCATGTTGCCATCGACCGGGGTGCTCCCTGGGAAGTGAGTACTCATTAAAACCCCTAGAGTCTCCTTCATGTCTGATGTGTGTTGGCCTGTTCCTGTTGTTAAAGCCCCCAACGGATTTGGAGATTCCTTCTGTAGGGCTTTTTGTAGTCTAGCTGCTTCTGGTAGGTTTTCTAACCTTTCACAGAACCGCCTCCAGGAATTCCTTTTGGATTTCCTGATTTTTTTTTATTGTACTCTGTAAGAGCCGTGGCATAGGGGGCTCTGTTGCCTGTCCTTCTGCTTATGTTGGAAAGCTTCCGCAGCTTTTTCCTCATGCTGTTAAGCCTCTCGTTCCACCAAGGCACGTCTTTTGTGGTCCTTTTAGTCCTGAGAGGACAGTTATCTTCGTAGGCCTTGGTGATTGCTCTGCCTACTGCCTCCGCCATGTAATCGAGACTGTCTGTTGTCTTGGCCTGTTTGGCCTCTATGACAATCTCGTTTTGTAAGGTTTCAAGGTAGCCTTCCCAGTCTGTGGAACTGGGGACCCTGTAAGTTAGACTCATCTCCGTTTGAGCCTCCACATCGAACCTTATGTGTTTATGGTCCGACAGCGAGGTCTCACCAGAGACATGCCACCTCTTTGTCAAGAGGTTGTTAAGATTGAGCGTAAGAGTGAGGTCTAGGACCTCTTCTCTTACTCTGTTTACAAAAGTAGGTTTAGACCCTAAATTTTCTATTTGTAAGTCAACCTTAAATATGTATTCTAGGAGATCCTTACCTCTCTCGTTGGTATCGGTGCTCCCCCAGATGGTGTGGTGTGCATTCGCATCGCAGTCAAGGATCAAGGGCAACCCTTTCCTGTTAGCATACTGCACAAGTTGTTCCACCCCCGTTGGAGGGCATTTATCCCCTGGGTTTGGAAAGTAGGCTGAGGCACCTTTAGCCTACCGGACGCAGTGTTGAGGTCAATCAACACTAAATCTAAGTAATAGTATTTAATAATAGTAAGTCAATCAATAGTAAATCTTAGTAATAATAAATTGTAATAATTAAAAGTAACAGTTTCTTCAACCAAGGTAAGACGACGAATGACTGACCACCTCCGTCCGTCGGGGTCACTCGGCTTTTACCCCTACTGCGGAGCCATCACGTGACGACGTGAATCGTCCTCCCACTACTCTAAAATGCCCCGCTGTTGCGCTTTTCAAATGTGGCTGTTACAATTATTTCAGAGTAGGCCTATGTTAGACATCATTGTTCCATTTTGTAAACCGATTGCGTTCATACATAACAACCAGGCGGATTTGGTAATTGCATTTACCGTTGCTGACTGGGCTGTATAAATTGATTCAAAAAATACAAAATAAGAAAAGACTGTGGAACTTTTTTAATACGCAGACCCTAAGCATTTCGCACGCCGCGCAAGTGATGAGGAGGGAATGATGAAGCCCATGTGGGAGAAGTGTTACTGCTATATGGCACTTCTGCTCAATTCTCACGTTTATTTCATTCCAATGTCGTTGAAGTTTATATATTTTTGTTTCCTCTCTTCCGCTCTTTTGTTCCCTCCCCTTACGAAGGCCATGTTTCTTACAGTAACCTATTTAGTGCCATCTTCTTGATAATTTATGTAGACAACTGAGAATAATGTTGACCTTCCCTTTTATGTTGGGTTTTGAAACCGAGTTTTGACTTTGTTAATTGCGAATGTTCGCTCTGTTATATCTTAAAAATGCAATTAGCCTAAAAATAGCATTGAATGTTTAAGAAGTTTTCAAATCTTTAGGCATAACTAGTTCTGAGATTCATCAAATTAAACGCTAACCTTAGTATCATAAATAATCATATTAAAACCTTGAAAATGATGAATAGATATAAAAACTTGTAAACAAAACCGATTAAACATCTACCTGGTTCTCAGATCGCGATCGAAACAAAGTAATCATCTTACAATCGAATAGCGATACGAATCGGCTCTCACATAATTCTCTGTGGTTGCTGATACAAATCGGCTCTCAAATTGACTTATGATTCATTCAATTCATTCGTTGATTCGTTCATTTGAACAACTCGGTAGTTGTTTACTTAGTAGAGCCGACTAGTCCCGATCGGAACCGAACACTGCCCGAAGCACCGCCGGTCCGAATACTCTTTTTATTTTAATTCGACTAAGTAAACAACTGAATGCTGCAAACAACTGAATGCTGCAAACAACTGAACTCAAAGCTGATGGTTGCGCTCGGAAATAGACTGAATCACCGTTCCCCCCACTACTTTTGTGGGCCTATCCCCTGTCAACCACTGCGCTCAGCTGGCCTCTCTATTTATGTTCTGTGCTCGCTGTCCAGACTACATTTTTAATGAATGAATTTGACATTTCATTCATTCCACTAACACATCAGCTGTTTAAAAGGAATATTAAGATGGAATTCAAGATAACAAAAAATAGAATGTAATTTTAATTTATTTATTTTAAAATTTTATGTTGCTTTTTTAGTTTTGCAGTATAATGAAAAACATTGTTCATCACTAGGACTGAAAGTGTTTTTCTGTGTTTATTCATGAATTCACACAGAAAGAGACATTACTATTTCATAGTTCACAAACAATGTGTTTGTGAATATAAATCTTGTGGATAGTTATGAGCGATGGCTTGTGGATGTGATATTCGCTAGTGGGGATTAACATCTGCACTAGTGAATACTAGTTCATCCTTAAAGACTTTCATCATGATTAGACCAATTTTTATATATGAGTGAATTTGTATATATCTAAATTGTGGTTCGGATCCCACGTTAAACTGTAGGTCCCTAGATACCTTACAGGGTATCACTTCATCCAAATTCTTCGGTCTAGAAATAGACTCATCATTATCATGGCGTCAGAATGTCGATTCACTCCTACCAAAACTTAGCAAGGCTTTTTATGCATTACTCATGTTGTCTCAAGCAGTTAATTTTGATATCCTCAGACAGGTGTACTTTGCTTATTTTCATTCCCTAATTTCTTATGGCCTCATTTTCTGGGGTAATTCCAGTGAGGCTTCTAGAGTTTTCCTTGCCCAAAAAAGAGTCATCAGATTACTTACAGGAACGAGTCCCAGAGATTCGTGTAAACAACACTTCCAATGATTAGGCATTCTTCCACTCCCATCAATATACATTTTCCAATGTTTCATCTTCTTAAAAGTTAACTCTGATAAATTCTTCAACAGAAACCATCTACACAATCATTTCACTAGGAATTCTTCTTTACTTAAATACCCTCTTCACAGGACTTCTTTTCTTGAAGCTGCGCCATTGTACAGCTGTTTGAGAATATTTAACACCTTCCCAACTTCCATAAAAAATGTACCTTGTTTGAGAAAATCTAAAAAAAAGCTTTCGAATATTTGTCAAGGCAGTCATTTTACAGTGTGAATGAGTTTCTCTCACCAGCCACAAGAAATGGCAATCACCATGGATCCACTGCTTGATAATAGTCAAGCAGGAATAGATTGTTTATGTTTTTATTATTACTCATGTGGAATGTTTTGTTGTAAGTCATTTTATGATTTTGTTATTTTATGTAAGTTACTTTTATGTTATAACCATGACTAGTCTTATGCCTTTGCACCTGTGTGCATGTACTGGCGTGCCAGACAATTGTAAATAAATACCTAATAAAAAAAAAAAAAATACCATTGGGCTATTAATTAACAGTCCTGTCTAAGGAGAATGTCGACCTTAGTCAGTAACAAGACTACAAGATCGTACCACAATCATCCTACACTCATCTCTCATTCATATTCAGGTTAAAATACCCACTATGTGAGGTCCCTGTCTCTGAATAGTGATATAGTGATTTGTATTATCTCATTTAATCTTGAAATCTTAAAACTACTTTAACATAAGCTAGTTATATAGAATATAGTGAAACCTTAATAAAGCAACAACTTAATGGAGCACCATGAAACGCTTTTTAAAAGAAAGCCTTTACATGCTGGATCAGTCTTTTTTTGTTCTTTACTTAAATACATAAAAGAACAACCTAATAAAAATACCCCCGTCGCAGCAGACCTGCGTACTCAGCGAATTTCCAAAGAATTATTGTTTCAACATCAAAGAACTTTGTGGCTATATTATGTAATTAATAATCTCAACTAGAAAATATAATGTATTTAATGGCATTATATTTCTGAGTAAATTATTTTTTTTTAATAATTTATATATTAATATTATATTGCAATAAATGACCTTTTTAACAGTAATAAAAGTGCATATCCAAAGCTTCCATGCAAAAGGAATGATTTGTTTACAAATAACAAAACATAAACATTTCAAATTTGACAAATATGCAGAAGACAGCTGATCAGCTGATTAGGAACAGATACCTTATTATCTCCATCTCTCTTGTTACCATCATACACTTATTACCATGAGAATACTATGGGATTTAGCATGTAGGTTTGCTGCCATGTGGGTTTTTGATCCAATCTTAATTACTCACCACCTAATAAAGGTTCATGAAAATTTTTATTAAGATAAAATAAGACAACAATAAGACAAAATAAGACATTTTATTGACCATTAAGTATATTACAGTAAATACAATAGGTCTCGTTATAATACAATCTCATGAAGTTGTGGCCTACTTATGACACAGCAGTAAACAAGATAATGACAAATTTATTCTAGAAGAGGCAAATCCTAATACAATATTAGGCTGTGATAATAACATTTGAACTTTTAAAAAGTTGAATGAATAACAACAATAAACTCTCAATGGTGACAAAACAGAAACACTAGGAACTCTATATACTATATTTAACAAATCTTAACTTAAATTATCACAAAATCGTTATCAAAAAATTCGTCTAACGAATACATTGGATTCTGCTGTAGCCAGTTGTAAAGTTTGGCAAAAAACAATTTATCGGATACAAGATTAACAAGGGATGATGGTAACTTATTGTACATTTTCACAGCCAAAGAATGATGGTATTTTTGCGTTTTAACTAACCTACATCTAGTTGCATCCAACTTGCTCCTAAATCTAGTGTTATAACTATGTACATCAGACCTTAACCTAACAGTATCTACATCTTTCCTTAAGTTCCATATGACTTCAAAAATATATAAATTTATCACAGTTAGAATGCCAGTCTTCAAGAAAAGAGGTCTACAATGCTCTAACAGAGGTGCACTATTCAAGATTCTGATAGCTTTTTTCTGCAAAATTAATACTCTGTTAATACCAACACCATTGCCCCAGATAATGAGACCATATCTTAGAATACTTTCAAAAAAGGCAAAATATGACATTTTCAAATATTCAAATGACACCAGTTTTCTTAAACGGCTTAACAAGTAAATAATTCTAGATAGTTTCTTACATACTAAATCTATGTGGCTTTTCCATGTTAATTTACAATCAATGCTGACACCTAGAAGCTTAACACTATCTACGAATTGGTCATCCATTAAATCATTGTTTAAAGATACAAGCATCTTTTTAGTTTTATCATCATTAATAAAAAGACCATTGACAGTAAACCAGTGTACAACCTTATTAAAATTAGATTGAGCAAAGTGATTGAGCATTTGAAAGTTACTGTGACATGAAACTAAGGAAGTATCATCAGCGTAAACACAGGAAAAACAATCTACATACTTGTTAACATCATTAATTAAAATCAAAAAAATATAGGACCGAGAATTGACCCTTGAGGGACGCCATGCTTAATTTCTAATACAACAGAACGCTTACCCATTACATCAACAAACTGTGTTCTATTCTTAAGATATGATTTGAAAAATCTAAGCTCCTGATCTCTAAAACCGTAGAATTCCAACTTTTTTAACAGAATCTCATGAGAAACACAATCAAGTGCCTTACTCAGGACGCAAAGTGTGACCTGAGCAAGACACCTACTCTCTAAAGCAGAAAACAACTGAGTTACCATCTATAGCCATTAGCCTATCAATAGCCATTACTGTTAAACGTCCCTCTCTGTAACCAAATTGATTGACTATCACTAAATAGGTTATACAGCTCAAAATAATTACAAAGTTGAAACTTAATGATTTTTTCAAAAATTTTTGCAAAGACTGGGATGCAGGATATTGGACGGTAGCTTGAAGCCGAATTCCTCTCACCTTTCTTATAAATAGGGACAACCCTTGACAATTTTAGCTGCTTTGGAAAAACCCCTTCAAAGATACAAAAATTTAGACAGCAAGTTAAAGGAAATATAATTAAATGTATAACAGATAAAACTAACTTTCTTGTAAGGCCATAAGCATGTTGTTGTTGTTGTTATTGGTGGATAAGGAGACCCCGGCCGAACCGTTGAGCACGTCTGCCTCAAAATGGGCATTTTGCGCAGGCCCCCGGAAGGATGGGATATTGAAGGAAGAGAAAGGGTGAGGCACGGGGCAGACTGTCCACTCATGTTCCAGCTAGGGGTTTCTATGCCCGTCGCACTCCTCTCCCCCTGCTGTCTTGAACATATGTTCCATGGCTAGGGGTTTCCATGCCCATAGCATTTCAACTCACCCCCTACCGTCTACATATATTCCAGCTAGGGATTAACCATGCAGTTCGCATTAACCCCCCGCTGTCTTGAACATGAATGGGGTTTGAAGGAAGGGAAATTGTCATAGTGGACAGCCAAGACTTACCACAGTGTTATGACAACTTCGTTTGCTGTACCCAATGTCAACTTCGCAACTAGTATAAACCAGTTTTAAATTTGTCCTGGGATGGCCATAAGCATCTTTACTATCCAATATTTTCAAAGATTTGACAATATTTAAAACTTGATCACATGTTACCTGAGAAAATGCACAATTAGACATAGGCTTTTCACATTTTTCCAAGCACCTCATTGCACCTTCCTCACTAGCACCCACAGCACTACAAATTTCCTCCACCGATGACATGAAGTATTTGTTTTTATCGTCTGGCTGAACCTCACCCGGGTTGCGGTTGGATGACTTCCCAGCTGCCTTGTTAATGATTGACCAGGCCATGCTACAGCTGTTGGTCGCTTGGTCTATCCTCCTGGCATTGTAGTTCTGCTTAGCAGTACGAAGAGCACGCCTATACTCCCGCCGCTTCAATCTCAGCAGTTCAAGATATTCACCATCTTTTGTGTGTTTGTAGATGTCAGAATATATTAATATTTGTTCCTTCATATTTCTAATGTCACTGGTATACCATATTTGTTCTTCAAAGAATTAGGTCTAAAATGACTGATAGGCCGAATCTTTTTTGTTGAGGTAGATATGGTTTCATTGAACTCTAGCAAAAATCTGTTAAAGAATTTTTCAAACGTTGCCTCAGCCATTGTTATTTCCGGAGGATGACTAACATTATTTAGATAGTTAAACCAGTCAATATCAGATAAGGCATCCTTGAAACGATCAATGTTTTGTGCTGAGATGAGACGAACTTGAACCTCTTCGTCGGAGGGGTAAGGAGAGTTTTTCACATCAACATGCTCAGACATTAAACAGTGGATGTCAACATTAAACTGTAAAGCATTGTGGTTAGATAACTCAGGACTAACCACCGAGATAGAAAAGTTTCAAGATAACAAATCTGTCATAATGTTGTCAAGGCACGCTTTCCCACGAGTTGGATTAACATTAGCACAGTATAAATTAAACTGCCTCAGTAGGTTTAAGAATTCAGCCACTGTAGACTTTTGCGTATTAATATCAAATTCTGCATTCACATCTCCCATAATGATAAGCCTTCGGTTAAAACACGTAAGGTACCTCAGGAGTTTATCAAGCTGCGTAACACATCAGGGTTGCCATTAGGTGACCTGTACAGGCAAGCAATAATTAGGTTCAGCTGGGGTACTTCTACAGCTGCAGCCTCAAAATGTATTTCATCACAGAAATTGTTTACGTCCAAAGAGTGAAATAAGTCAGTCATACAGACCCGCATAAATATTGACACACCACCATGAATGTGTGTCAAACGACAGAAGCTGCTGCTCAAAACAAAACCTTCCGGTACCAGGAAACCAACCCGATCCATCTTAAGCCAGTGTTCACTCAAACATATGACATGAATATTTGAACCAATTAAAAATGTTTCCAGTTCTTCAACTTTGTCTCCAAAACCTTGTATATTCATATAGATATGTTGATAAATAAGCGATAGGCTATATAAGTTTTTAAAGATTTACCCATAAGAATAACATGGGAAACTTGATTTGAATTTTCTCTATAACCAGTTAAGCTATTTTAAAGATTCAAAATACTAAATTGTTTGTTTTTTTAAGCTCTTTTAAATGGTTTTAGTTAAAATTGATAAATTTTAAAAAAATTAGGTTAAAAAATTTGAAAACCCCATTTTTGACCCCTTTGAAACCCCATTAAACCCTATTCCCATAACCCGACAATGCTGGTTTGCGAACTCATGAAAATAGACCTTGTCTTACACCTTCATACCAAATTTCATCAAAATCGGAGGTCCGCTTCAAAAGTTATCGGTACCACGGACATATATATATATATATATATATATATATATATATATATATATATATATATATATGAAAATGAACGAACGGTGTTTTTGGCTTCTGGGGACCTCAAAATGAAAAAGTAGAGTGGTCCCGGGCTTAGGTCTTACCATGGCTACTACCGTAATAGCGTATTCCCTATAGGGAAATTTGCAAAATATATATATATATATATATATATATATAGGCCTATATATACATACATATGAAAACGAACGAATGATGTTTTTGGATTCTAGGGACCTCAAAATGAAAAAATAAATTGGTCCCGGGCTTAGGTCTTACCATGGCTACTACCGTAATAGCGTATTCCCTATAGGGAAATTCGCAAAAAAAGTTGAAAAATTAAATTATCTAAATATTGATACCAAGTTTGTAAGGATCCGACAACAAATAACGGAGTGATTGAGATTATTCTCTTAAAATAACCTAAATTGGCACAATAACTCCGTTATTTGTTGTTAGATCCTTACAAACTTGGTGTCACTGTTTAGATGATTTAATTTGTCAACTTTTTTGTAACTTGTAACATTTTTATAAAATTTATCGCTTTTGAGATATTTGAGTTTAAAAATTTAAAATGGCCGCCATTTTGAAAATATACATTGGAAAAAATAATATTTTTTCTAAAAATGAGCATTGGTGTGATTGAGGTACATGCCAAATATGAACTTAATACAACTACCCGTTAAGGAAATAAAAATTCTGAAGTGTAAAAAACAAAATGGCGGCTAGCGGCTTAAGGGGATCCGCCACTACTCCAACTTTTTTTTATTTTTGACTTTTTCATTACTTGAGTACGGTATTTTTTTTTAATGAGTAGGTACTTGGCTAATTAGGAGATTTGATGTGAAATATAGGATATATTTAATTAAATTTCATGGTTTTGGTCCTTTATAATATTTTTTACCAATTTTTTCGTATATTTTATTTCTTTGAAATATCTTTTTTATTACTCAACTAATTGCAAAAACCAAACCACCATTTTATTCCTTATATAAAAAGGAAAAAGTTGGTGTATAGAAACCATGGTAACTCAAAAAACAATAATGTGGTGAGCATATTTTTAATATCAAATTTTTACATCGGGAAAAACTGGTTTTTTAAAATAAATATTATTAAATTTTATATTAAATATGCTTGTATTGGGATTCTTATACACCAGAATCTTTCAAATAGTATTAAGATGATGTGGTAAAAATTTCATAACAATAGGCCTTGTACGGTACTTACATAGTTATTCAAACTTTTGTTGGACAAAACATGGAAAAACACAGTTCCGGAAAAACGGCTCTCAAAGTTTCAAAAGTCTTTTCTCTGACTCTAGAACTCCCCTAGGTTATATGAAACGCCTTCTTTATCTTTTTTCACTTCTTTCTCTCTAAGCTGTGCACTCTTCAATATTTTCAATATTTCACACTGAACTATTCATCACTTTTCATGAACAAAAAATGTATCAATTAGGCCTATTTGTTACTTTTGCAAATCAACAGTAGTAAACTAAAGGAAACATCAGTTACAAGTTCAATAGGCTAGGCCTAGTTGTTGTAAGTAACTATGTATACAAACAAACAAACATAGCCTAAAAGTAATTAAAAACAACAATAGTAGTCATCTGACAGCTGAAAAACTATACAACAGTGATGCAACCTTAGATTGAAAAATTGACCAGAATAGTTTAAAAGTTATTTTTATTAGGCCTAGCTATGACTTTATGATTCAAAATCTACCAAAGGCATATATTTTTACAAAAAATACATCCTTCTCATTATAAAATTATACTATACATAAGTAAAAAATATAAAATAATGTGACAGATAAATAAAAATGCATATCGTTGAAAATTCGTGAAATTGCGATTCGCGCATTGTTTTATATTTATATAAATTATATCATGAAAAAATATTCAGATTGACATAAAATTACATCTACATGTTCACTATTAAATTCTGATTCTAAAAACCTCAATTTTGACAAATGTCAAAAAAATAAAAAAATTAGCTGGAGATAGTGGTGGATTTAACGAAGCATTTTAGGACATATGTTTATATGTTTTTCTGTTTGTTTTGTCATGCTTAATAACCTGGAAAAGTTTGTAAAGGTGGAAGCTGGGCACCCTGTATTATTAATATATAGGCCTAGATATTTGTTCTTATATTTGTACAAAATAAAAAATATAATTTTTGTGCTTATATTTGTACTCAATTGACACAAAAATCAATAGTAATACCTTGTTCTTGAATTATTAGGCCCTCTCTACTCTCAGGTTTGAGGTTTTAATCCGAGATACCACAGACAAAAATCTCTTGAAAAGAAATTAAACTGTATCCTTACTAGCCGATCCGTGAACACAAAAAAATCACCAAACATTTCTAATAAACAATTACTGATGGCCATATATGGTTTATATTTGAGATTAATACAAACAAAGGTTTTATAGAACAGCATTAAAAGCAAACATTCGGCCTGTGTGAGCGCAATTTTGCAACAAAATACAACCACAATGAATGTCAAAGTATTGACTGTTTTCAATAAAAACGCAACTAAATAGTATTTAAAAATGTGTAAATGTTGTGACATGATAGTTGTTTACAGTTACAGTTAGACAAACACTACAAGCTGTGAATTATCAATTAAATTAAAGCATTGAAACATTTTCTCTAATCATGTTCATCAAAGATAAAATAACAGTCTCTTGGTGTGCAGGTTCCTCCGGCAAGTTCTCATGCCCAGATTGTCCCAAACAATATGCCCAAGACGCTTCGCTCCACCGCCATCGCAAGTACGAGTGCAACAAGCCACCTGCGTTCAAGTGTCCATTCTGTCCGAAAATGTCCAAGCAGAAGAGCAACATCAATGTCCACATCCGGATGAAGCATCCCGAAGAGCTGCAGTATTCTGGTAGTCAGTGTTGGTATTTCTTGTGAGATTTTCGTACTTAAGATTAGTAGATAAGTGTATGTATAAAATTTTTTTAGTTAAAAAAAAATATTTTTTTTAAAGATTATAAGGTTGAGCGGATGGATGACCTTCATAGCTTCATTAAATTAAATTGAAACGAATGATTGCCCATCGAAACTCGACGGAAACCGCTTGAACCGGGGTGATCGAGATGGTGCGAAACATAATAATAATAATTCTTTATTCATCAAAGATACATGAGATACAGTACAATTTAACACAAACATGATTGGCGAAAACACGAACAGTTTACAAAATAATACAATATGTTTACCAAGTACATATACAACTTACAATAGTTTACATTTTTAGTATTTGATATATTTAGTTTCATAATAAATAATAAAAACATTAAACATTGAAGAATAAGTAGGTTGCCCCAAGGCAAAAACCCAACACGGGGTCCCCTCATTTTATTTATTTATTTTTTTCAGAAAAGAAAGGGTGTGCCAGGTTGCTAACAAACATAAACTCATAAACAAAGCTTACAAATATTTTTAAAATGCTGCAGTGAATTAAAATATGAGCTGCAAATGCATGTTACATTAGACTAACATGAAATTTTAAAATGCTATACATTAAAAAAAGTCCGAACAGCAAAAATGAAATAAGTGGCACATACCAAGAAAGAAATACCTGTAAACCATACATCTTTCTAAATTTGAAATTTTAATAACTCCTCGATATCTTCAACACTAATTACCCACCTTCTACATCTTTCAAATGTACTTTTAAAATTGCTATTACCTTTCAATTGATCATCTGATTTATTTGGTTAAGTAACTCAAAGTATAGTACTAAACAATTTAACCATCAAAACATATATAATTACTTTTTATCCACCAACTATAAGATTGTGCAATTTAAATGTATCAAATCTAATTAGTATTTTTTCTTTTCATTTGAATAATAATTCATTACAATTTTGCACTTTTTTAGGTAATGGCCCATAGTAAATCAAATTCTTTTTAGAGAGTTTTTTTGGTCTTCTACTGTTTTTAAAGGAAATACTTGGTATGTAATAGTAAATTAAATTTGTTATTGGTATTACAGTATGTGAATAAAAAACAGAGCTGGGAGCAACTCTTGCGATAGTAGCGGAGCAATTGTCGCTGAGCGATAGACGCTCAGAGCGATTCTGGTGCATTGTTATACTGAATTGCGAGTTTGAAATGCACCATGTGTTTGAAGCAGAAGTAAAACATACCCCCGTCGCAGCAGACCTGCGTACTCAGCGAATTTCCAAAGAATCATTGTTTCAACATCAAAGAACTTTGTGGCTATCTTATATAATTAATAATCTTTACAAGGAAATATAATATATTTAATGGCATTATATTTCTGAGAATGGCATTATATATATATATATATATATATATATATATATATATATATATATATATATATATATATAGAAGATAGATTTGAAATAAAAATATGACTCATGTAAATAGTAACGCAGTGTATGTTGCCGGTGCCGGCAAACCCAAAAATAAAAATTAAATTAAAAATAAAAATTTGATTTATCCAAATAATAGATTTTTTAAGCTTTGTTAAGGTACAAAGCAATATTTTACACTTTTCTGACAATGACAAAATAATTTAACACCAAAACTACTTTACCTTAATTAGCTTTTCTTTGGCGAACATAATCCAAAGCTTGGTTTCCCAAAAATGAAAAATCAAAATATTTAAAATCCATAATTATATTAAATTATTCCTTAAATCACATTTGAATCTTTAGTATTTAACCCTCTAGAGGTCGCTTGAAATTTAAAACGCCGTCTCTCGCTCAAGGAGGTTTCCTCCGGGTTTTAAATAAATGCACAAAATGTATTATAAATACTTTTATTGTTTGAAATAAAAACAGAAAATGATTGTAAAATAGATTTCACGCAACATCCTTGCAAGACAGAGCAAGAATGGTAAAGTTAATTTAACAAATAAAATAATTATAACTATTATGGATTATACAAAACATATTTCACTTTTTTTACTTAAAACTTAATATTTTTCAATAACAGTTTTGTAAAATAGTATGAAAGTAGTAAAAATAACGTTTTGGGGTACAAAAAAAAAAATATTTTGTATAAAACTGAACTATCAGATTATATAAAAATACTATGACGTGTTCCTGCATAAACCATAAATTAAATGGTATAACAATGATACTACAATCAATTCAAACAGTTATACATGGAAAAAAAAAAGTTACTTAAATTAAAAACAAATCTAAACAGGCAACTGTAGCCTAAACCATTACAAATAACCAAATAAAAAACGATCGCACACGGACTCTTCCTCCGGGTAACCAAATAAAAAACGATCGCACACGGACTCTTTCTCCGGGTTCACAAAACACACAAGGACGCTCACGGAGGAATCGTCCAGCACCTCAGGACAGCGCTCGTCAAACTGACCCTGGACGCTGAAAGCGGGATAAGAGTACGTCAAATACATGGTGAGGAGGGGGGCTACAGCTACACAAAAGGACCAGTGCTGTCAACCAAAAGATAAATATTTCCCACAACAACAAAAATTGACCCGGAGGATTCCTCCGCTTAGCGTCCTCTCGAGGGTTAACTTTTTTGGGGGAAGGTCACTCTTCTTTTTTCCTTTTATCACGGAAGTCCAAAGTTTTTGGAAAAGTACAAGCCCCAGTCAACACAAAATGTGAAAATCACGTTTTTTCCACGTGAAAAATGTAAAAATTATGTAAAAGTGAAAAGAAGAATATTTTTTCACGTGAAAATTATAAATTTAGCCAACAACCTACCAAAATTAAATTGTTAAGTTCGATAGATACTTTTTATCTTGCCCACACAGTTTGCAACAATTTCCTTTTTCAATAAAAGTAATTGAGGTTGATAGTGTTAGCTTAAGAAATGAGTAGGGCGGTGACTGCTGGGACTCAGTGATGTCGGGCAGGCTGGGTAGGGTGGTGACTGCTGGGCCTCAGTGATGTCGGGCAGGCTGGGTAGGGTGGTGACTGCTGGGCCTCAGTGATGTCGGGCAGGCTGGGTAGGGCGGTGTCTGCTGGGCCTCAGTGATGTCGAGCAGGCTGGGTAGGGCGGTGACTGCTGGGCCTCAGTGATGTCGGGCAGGCTGGGTAGGGCGGTGACTGCTGGGCGTCAGTGATGTCGGGCAGGCTGGGTAGGGCGGTGACTGCTGGGCGTCAGTGATGTCGGGCAGGCTGGGTAGGGCGGTGACTGCTGGGCGTCAGTGATGTCGGGCAGGCTGGGTAGGGCGGTGACTGTTGGGCCTCAGTGATGTCGGGCAGGCTGGGTAGGGCGGTGACTGCTGGGCCTCAGTGATGTCGGGCAGGCTGGGTAGGGCGGTGACTGCTGGGCCTCAGTGATGTCGGGCAGGCTGGGTAGGGCGGTGACTGCTGGGCCTCAGTGATGTCGGGCAGGCTGGGTAGGGCGGTGACTGCTGGGCCTCAGTGATGTCGGGCAGGCTGGGTAGGGCGGTGACTGCTGGGCCTCAGTGATGTCGGGCAGGCTGGGTAGGGCGGTGACTGCTGGGCCTCAGTGATGTCGGGCAGGCTGGGTAGGGCGGTGACCGCTGGGCCTCAGTGATGTCGGGCAGGCTGGGTAGGGCGGTGACTGCTGGGCCTCAGTGATGTCGGGCAGGCTGGGTAGGGCAGTGAATGCTGGGCCTTAGTGATGTCGGGCAGGCTGGGTAGGGCGGTGACTGCTGGGCCTTAGTGATGTCGGGCAGGCTGGGTAGGGCGGTGACTGCTGGGCCTTGGTGATGTCGGGCAGGCTGGGTAGGGCGGTGACTGCTGGGCCCAGTGATGTCGGGCAGGCTGGGTAGGGCGGTGACTGCTGGGCCTCAGTGATGTCGGGCAGGCTGGGTAGGGCGGTGACTGCTGGGCCTTAGTGATGTCGGGCAGGCTGTAGCCCAATCCTGGTATTGGACAAAGCGCAATCCCCCAAACAGTTTGGTTTTTCATAAAAAAATCAAGTTCAGTTTACAACTAAAAACTCTATTGATCCTTCAGGCCTCAACTTAAGAAATATTGTTTTCTAATATTATATACCATTGTTATTCCTAATTTTAATTATTTATTACATTACACAGAAGAACCTCTATTCCGTTCTGTATACATTGGTGTCACTCTGTAAGGAGTTTTGAACTATTGAGGTTCCACTGTGCTTAGTTTTTAAGAGAAAGTGCAAAGTCTTTGTGAACTGAGAAGACTCCCTACTAGCAGACGTGTAGCAATGTATACAGAACCTAATAAATAGGGACATCCTTATGGGGAAGTGAGAACGCCGCCCCTGAAACACAGATAACACCATCAAGATGGTAAGGATTATGCTGATTGGTTGAATGGAAACAGATGTCTAGGATAATTTTACCATAGTTTGTTATTGTTTTGATTTTTTGTAAACAAATAAGCACATTTTGACATTTAAGAGGTAGAAATAGTGCTTCATGTGACAGTGAGGAGAAGTAATCCTAGCATCAGCGCTGTATTTTCCTCTGGTTTTCGGGGGCAAAACCAAAATTTTTCAACATGGGATGTCCCTTCTTATTTGGTTCTGTATACATTGCTTGCAGTCTGCGGGGGGATTGTCCATAATATCCTCACAATTATTTTTTGCACTTGTTTTTGTTGTTTTTCTTTTGTTTTTTAAATAATTTTTTTGATTCTGGGTATGATTTTTTAAATGATTTACATGTTCACTTTCAGATGGTGAACGTCGTTCTAATTCCAGAGATGAGATACTGGACTCTTCTGATCCACTCGTACACAAAAAAAGAAGAAACTTTTGCCCCTTTTGTAAAAGATTAATTACAAATTTCAGTCGACATATTGTTACATGGCATAAAGACGAAACTGAAGTGAAAGAATATATTGCTTTATTCGGTGAATCTGCTAGTCAGAGAAGAAACAAGCGGTCAGTAATAACCCATCAAATAAGAAACAGGGGCAATGGCATCTACAACAGGCAGATAGTGGAGGGGAACAGGAATGCTGTTTATTTGCCTTATAAAAGATCAGATAAGGACAAACATGAGATCAACCATTTAACACATGTAGTATGTAATTATTGCTTGGGGCTATTTAAAAAGAACAAGTTTGCACTACATGCTCGCAAATGTAAACCTCATCTACGCAAAAATCTTAGTAATCCAAGCAAATAAGGACAATGTAAAAAAATGACTTCCAGACTACATTTTTAATGTAAGAATTTGACATTTCATTCATTCCACTAACACATCAGCTGTTTAAAGGGAATATTAAGATGGAATTAAACTTCTGAAAATAACAAAAAATAGAATGTAATTTTAATTTATTTATTTAAAAATTTTATGTTGCTTTTTAGCGAATTTCCCTATAGGGAATACGCTATTTAGTTTTGCAGTAAAATGAAAACAATTGTTCATCACTAGGACTGAATCTGTGTTTAGTCATGATTTCACACAGAAAGACACATTACTATTTCATACTTCACAACCAATGTGTTTGTGAATATAAATCTTGTGGATGGTTATGAGCGATGGCTTGTGGATGCGATATTCACTATTGGGGATAAACATCCGCACTAGTGAACAATAGGATAAATTCCAAATTGTTTGACACCATTCAATGTATATATGTACATTAATAAAGTGTTTGAAATTGAAAATTGAAAACAGTCTTTTTAGCGAATTTCCCATAGGGAAGAAGCTATTACCTAGGTCTCATGGTTAGGGACCATGTTACTTTTTTGTTTTGAGGTGCCCAGATATGAAAAATAATATTCATTAAAATTTACATATATGAAAATAGGGGCGGGGGGTCCAGATTGAAGATGACAGTAGGGTGATGTGCAAGGGGGGGGTTCGGCTTTGATAAGACGTCATTTAAAAAATTATGTTTTATATCAAATTTTGACAGTAAAACAATGATAAATTCGTACACAATTCAACTATTATAAAATAATTATCTAAGAGGATACATTAGACTATTTTTAGGTGTTGTTTTATAGTTTACTAGCTGTTGCCCGTCACGGCTTCGCCCGTGTTGAATTTGTTTTTTAATCTCCTTTAAGACCTACGAAATCTTCTTCTTTAAGATTTACATTGAAATAGCATAAGCGGGTCACCTATGAGCAAACAGGAACGATCATGTCAAATATTAACAACGTAGGCCATAGAGTAATTTTTAAGTCCAGTGGGGCGGAGCCCTAAAGGACTTTCCATGTCAAATTTTAACCCCGTAGGATCTATGGTGACTTAAAGGTTCTGTGGAGTGGAGCCCTAAAGGAAATTTGCAAAATCGTTTCCTAGTGAATGCCTTTGAGTAAAGAGTAACGTCCATGTCAATTTCCCAACCCCGTAGGCCGTAGAGTAATTTTCAAGTCCAGTGGGGCGGAACCCTAAAGGGTTTCAAAACTATATTTCCAAAACAATTTCTAGTGACTTCCTATGAGCAAAGAGGTACATCCATGTCAAATTTCAACCCCGTAGGCTCTCTAGTAGTTTCTAAGTCCTGAGGGGCGGAGCCCTTAAGGAGTTAAAAAACTATATATTCAAATCCGTTTCTTGGTACCTTTGAGTAAAGAGAAATGTCCACGTCAAATTTTAACCCGTAGGATCTATGGTAACCTAAAGGTTCTGTGAGGCGGAGCCCAAAAAAAAATTCGTAAAATCGTTTCTTAGTGAATGCCCATGACCAAAGAGGAACATCAATGTCAAATGTAACCCATTAGGCCATAGAGTAATTTTTAAGACCAGTGGGGTGGAGCCCTAAAGGACTTCAAAAACTATATTTCCAATGCCGTATTGATTCAATTTATATACAGTAATACATGAAGCAAATCACACCCCATTATTTTAAAAATTTACTTTCATTATCATATCTTTACAATATTTGTATTTTAACTCACATGTCACTGTTTATAACGTTCTTTATTCTTGTTTTTCTTACTATTGAATATATCTCCATCACATCTCTCTTTTCAAGGTCTTAATTTCTTTTTAATAGTTTACCTCAGGTCCTACGAGGATTTTTATTAGTTCCTCTCCAGTATCTAGTATTTTAGTTAATACCTATGAACAAAGATGACCGTCTATGCAAAAAAAGTAACCCTGTAGGCTCTATAGTAATTTTGAGGTTACTGTATTTGGGGCAGAGCCCTGAAGGGAATGTGTAAACAACTTTTTATTGAGCACCTATGACCAAAGAGATTCCAAATTTCAACCTTGCACGCCCTATAGTTTATAGATTCGTTGTTTCTTTCAATTCGTATTGTAATTGGCCCTAATTGTAACATTATATTGAAATTTCGAAGACATGTGTGGTGGAGCCCTGAAGGGATTTTTGTGAAAGAGTTTCTTTGTGAACACCTATGAGCAAAGAGGAACGTCCATGCCAAAATTCAACCCTGTAGGCCCCAAAAGTAATTTTTTGTCCCGTGGGGTGAAGCCCTAAAGACGCTTTACAAAAGCTATTCTTAGTGAGCACCTATGGGCAAAGTGTCAAATTTCAACCCCTTAGATTATCTCTTTTCATACTCGTTGTTCCCTAGATTCATATTGGTCATAAGAATAACATTAGACCAAAATTGAAATCGTGTGTGGTAGAGCCCTGATAAATTTGGCAAAACACTTTCGTAGTGAGCACGTACATATGAGCAGAGAGGAACATCCACGTCAAATTTCATCATCATAGATCCTATAGTTTTTCAGATTCATTGTTTCCTAGATTCGAACTAAAAATTAGCTATGAATAACCATTAGATAGATATTTTGAAGTCCTATGTGGCGGAGCCCTTATGGAATTTTGCAAAACCATTTCTTAGTGAGCTTCTATGATCAAAGAAGAACGCCCATGCCAAATTTTAACATCGTAGGTGCTATAGTTTTTCAGATTCGTTGTGGCCTTGATTTGTATTAAATATTGGCCATAAGAATAATATTAAATGGAAATTTTTAAGTCCTGTGGGGTAGAGACCTGAAAGAATTTTGTAAAACCGTTTCTTACTGAGCATTTTTTAACACAGAGGAACCCCCTAATTTCAACCCCCTATACAATATGGTTATAAAGATTCGATGATACTGAGAGAGTGGTGTTTGACAAAGTAGATTAAACCGAACCTAACCTAAACTCTTAACTAATAAACATTTTTAAACCGGTTAAATTGTTTACAAAGATAAAAATATTGTCATATGGTTATGTCATCCTTTAAATGTATCATTTCCCTAACGGCTGATAGCTTTGAATCTTCAACAGATAATTACATCAAATATTTGAAGTCATGTGGGGCGGAGCCCTGAAGGAATTTCACAAAACCGTTTCTTAGTGAGCACATATAGGCAAAGAGGAACATCCATTCCAAATTTCAACCCTGTAGGTCCTATAGTTTTGGAGATTCGTTGTTTCCTAGATTCATATTTTAAGTGCTCCATAAGAATAACATTGTAACAAAATTTTGAAGTCGTGTGGGGCGGAGCCTTGCAGGAATTTTGTAAAACCGTTTCTTAGTGAGCATCAATGGGTAGAAAGGAACGTCTATACCAAATTTAAACCCTTCATGTTGGCTAGTTTTTGAGATTCGTTGTTGCTTTGATTTGTATTAAAAATCCCCCATAAGAATAACATTGTAACAAAATTTTCAAGTGTTGTGGGGCGGAGCCCTGGCGGAATTTTGCAAAACCGTTTCTTAGTGAGCGTTTTTGAGCAAAGATGAACGTACATGCATAGTTTTAACCCTTTAGGCCTTATAGTTTTGGAGATACTCTGATACGTGAGTGAGTGGTATTTGACAAATATATAGTAGATTTTAATTTCCAACTATAAATGATGTTGTACTACAGTGGTTTATAAATGAAAATATCTGGTTTGAACAGTTCTTTCAACGAACTACTGCCAAAATAGGGTTTTAAAGTTAATTGATAGTCTTAATAAAGAATAGAACTGAAGTATCTTTGATGAAAAAAAAAAACAGTTTTTACTTAAAACGGTTTGTTAAAAATGATGTCATTTTTCTGAGAGGGGGGGATCAGACAAATTATGATGGTAGGATGTTTTTAGGGGGGGGGGGGGGGTACAAAAATGGCCAAAAAGGGATGACTTAATTTATAGACGGCCCCATACAGGGTGTTTCTTAGGAACCCTAACAAACTTTAACAGCTGAAAAAAATGTCAAGTACATTAAGTAGTATTTTAAGTCCATTGCAGGTACAGCTGAAGTGGCTGAGAGGGCTAAGGCGCTAAAACACTAATAGAGGTGGACTAAACGATTCATTTTTGGTGCCGATTACAACAGATAACCGGTACAAGCCAGTAGCAAGTACAGAGTAGCGTAGGTATTTGGAAGAGTCGCCACTTTTAGGGATCGTTTGGTATCCCTGTCTCAGTATGGTTGCCCGATACCTAAGTATTTGCGATTACACAGTCAGTGATCCAGATAAAATCGCCAATTTTTTCAAAGAGTTTTTTACAAACATAGCACAACAAACTCTAAATAAAAACCCCCCAAGGACTGAAAAACCACAAGGTTTGCCTCCTACAACCAGTGACCTCGATTACCTACCTCCTACTGATGAAAATGAAATCAGGAACATAAAAAACAGCTTGAAGCCTAAAACATCAGCAGGTGTGGATGAAATATCAGCGAAAATCTTAAAACACTGCAGTGGTGCCCTAATAAAACCTCTTGTCCCAATCATAAACTTATCGTTAATGCAAGGGCATTTTCCGACAAATCTAAAAACATCAAAAGTCTATCCTAAACATAAACACAACTCCAAATCTGAGATAAAAAACTACAGGCCCATATCACTAGTCCCAACATTTTCAAAAGTAATAGAAAAAGTGGTACTTAAAAGGCTGAAAACCACTTCATGCAACAAAATAACCTCACTGAGAAACAGCATGGCTTCACTAAAGGAAAATCAACAACCACAGCAACCATTGAGATTGTTGAATTTGCAATAGACAACTTAGAAAAAAATAACTTCGTTACAGCCATAATGCTTGACTTCAGTAAAGCATTTGATTGCCTAGGTCATGACTTGATTCTCCATAAACTCGAAAAAGTAGGTATAAAAGGACAGGCAAACGCTTGGTTTAAAAGCTATTTAGAGGGACGACAACAAATAGTAGAAATAAAACACATACAGCCGTAAAGGAACCACCCAGAATGCAACTTCAAAACCATTGCCAAAACATAGTTGCAGAGGAGTGTTCTAGGCCCATTGCTTTTCATCCTCCTTTCCAATGACCTGCCTCAACACCTGGAAGCCTACTGCTCACCTCATGTATGCTGACGACACAACTCTGCTACTTTCAGCCAAGACCCCAGAAGACCTGGCTGTGGACTCATTTATTGCACTAAATATGGCATATCAATTCTGTCATAACAACGACCTAGCGGTGAACACAAGCAGAACAAAGCAGCTGACATTTGGTAATAAACAGGACGTCACAGAAACACTACCTGACGTGGAGGTTGAAGACTACACAAAATTCCTTGGTGTAACTATTGATGCTCAAATATTATGGAACCACCACATTGACACTTTGTCCAGAAAACTCAACACCAGTCTTTATGTCGTGAAAAGAATTAAACACTCCAGCGATGAAGAAACAACGAAGACCGCGTACCATGCTCTATTTGAGTCCCACTTGACATATGGCCTCGCAGCCTGGGGAGGAACTACAGCTGAAAATCTACAACGTATTCTCCTCCTTCAGAAAAGGGCCATCCGTTGTATCAAGGGTCTTGATTGGAGGGAAAGCTGACGGCAGACTTTTGCTGAACTAAACATCCTGACTGTTGTCGCATTGTTCATCAGAGAGGTGATCCTCTATGTGGATGGGAAACCCCTTCTAAAAGGAACAGACATCCACTGCCATAACACCAGGCATGCCATCAGGTACCAGCTACCACTCCACCACAGCACATTGTTTGAGAGGAAGCCGTCATATACCGGCAGAAAACTCCCCAATCTGCTCCCAGAGGACGTGAGAAGAAAAACGGGGAAGAAACTGAAGACCGCCCTCACCAACTAGCTGTCAAAGAACCCATTCTGCTCCCTGGACCAATTCCTGCAATGGAGGGACACGCGTCCACTTACGCATCGATGAAGATCATTAAATTGTAAACATTTGACACCATTACAAATTTTTATGCTTTGTAAATAAAGAGATTTTGATTTTGATTGATTTTATTTTGATTTTGATTACGGCTGTATCCATGTATCGCTTGGCATATTAGGTATTTGGAAGAGTCGCTACTTTTATAGGAATCGTTTGGTATCCCTGTCTTAGGTTGGTTGGTCGATGCTTTGTAATATCGCTGCACTCGTGAATACTATGTATCTGGATACTTTGCTTTTCAGTATCCAGATACTTTTGTAAAGACGAGTACCGATTACAAAAGCGATTACTGATACTTTGGCACACCTCTAGACACTAACCGTTGGGTTGTAGGTTCAAATCCTGGTGGGGGTGGGAAAATTTTGTTTGTTAATTTTGTTTATTTTATGATGTGGAGCACACCTTTTTCTGCTGCCCCCGTTGGGAAGGGCCCCGCCTGGAGGCCACACAAACTTTTGCTGCATTTTCGGTGGACTCGATCTGCCAAAAGATCTTGGAGGATGAGGGCTTCTGGGATTGTTTGTCACAGTGCGTCTGGGGCATCCTCCTTAGAAAAAAGACTAATCTGGACTGCCAAGCAGCTCAGACCCCCTGACCGTGTGGCTGGTCAAGGAGTGAGCCCAAATGGGCTTAGGCTAATTTAGGCCTAGCCTGATGTAATGTGACTAACAATTCCAGGCTAGATTCCTAAAAAGGAGTGGAGATTTTTTTGTGGGTATACCCGTTTTTTAGGGGGTCCCAGGTTGGCCCCCTATGTGCGTAATGCATTTTTCCTGCCTCTCCTTAAAAAAAGGTAAATATTTGTCAGGAGGCTTAAAACTCATAAAAAATGTTAACAGTATGATTAAAATTCTTTTGTGGAAAATAACTAAAATAAAAACGTTTTTTAGAGGTGGTAATTTAAGCAGCATACTGTATTCTTGCCCATAATAAAACACTCATATGTCGAAATTTCTAGTTAGTGTATACCCTAGTACAACACACATGTAGGGCACCTCACCAAACCTTAAAATTATATCACATCAAGCAAAGTTTTCTTTGAAATATGATGATACTCGTACATGCATATGAACATAACATATAGGCTCTTGTGACAGTAGGTGCGGCATTGCCGTGTTCCACTTGCCACGGTCTTGTACTAAGGTCGGAAATGCCTTCCTAATTTATTTTCATTCAACAAACCGGGTGTCCCAGACCACCCGTACAACCCTCTTAAAATCTACACAATTAATTATTCATAAAAAAGATGTATGCCATTATCGGTAAACCGGTTGCGCTATATCTATTGATGATAATTTCAATGTACAGGGTGTACTAGAAACTAGAAGTAACCTACCCAGACCGGAAGTCATTAATTTTAAACACGATCCCCCACTTTTTATGGTATTTTTGAAGTCCACACATAATTCACAATTTAAGACAATTTTTGAAGGCAACTTTACAATTTAATGTGTATCCCTAATCCTAAAATGTTGGGAGATAATGGAGATAGAAGTTTGGAATTGACCCATAAGAGTATGGGGCTAAATTTCTAATCTATTATCTCTGTAAATTTCCCGTCACTAAAAAGGCCTAGCATAAAAATGTGTTAGCTTCTTCTTTTCAACACTTTAGCATCATAATTATAATTGTCAGAAATTTTTCTATTTTTCCATAAATTTTTCAATATGGTGGCAATTACTTAAAATTATAGAAAATTAAATTAATTAAGTAATCGGTATTTTATGATAAAATATTATTTAAACTGATGTTGTAAGATATATTTATGCTTATAGACAGTTGTGTTAAAAATAAAAGTTTCACTTTTAATGGATATGAAAATTTGCCATGTTATTCTTATGGAAAAAACAAAACTTCCACCGCCATCATCCCAAACCGTTTAGGATTAGGGGTATACGTTATAGTGTAAAGTAATCTTAAAATTATGTCTAGAATTCAAGAATACCATAAAAAGTAGGGGGTTAGTATTTAAAATTAACGACTTACGGTCTGGATAGGTTACGGTACACCCTGTACATTGAAATTATCATCAATATGGAAAGAACGCAACGTAATATTTTAAACTAAAACTTTTTACACGATTCTTAATTTTAAATTTAAAACATGCAATAAATTTAAATCTGAGTTTATTTACGGTACATTATCATTAACTTACAGAATAAAGTTTGCTTGTTTTCCATTCAAAATATAGTAATGAACGAAAGATTTATATCAATTACTAAGCATACTTTTTAGATCAAAGAATAAATAACAGACTCGTTTCTTAACAACATATAGCCACCTTTAACACCTCAATAGTTTCTGAGATTGTGTCCATAATGAAGAAAAATTTGTTAAACAACTAAATAATTTGTTAATAAATTTATATAAGTAGTATTACAACTAAATTTATTCCAAACAAAATGGTTCAATAAGCCTTTTTCAAAAATGGAAAGTCGAATATAAGCAGTTATACCCTGTTCAAAATAAATGTGCGGTTGAAACGCATAAACTTATTTCAATTCCCCCATTTTTGTTGTTCCTCCCACTGCCAAGAATCAAACCAATCAGAATCACTGAAAATTACCACACTGTTACTTTATGCCAATGTTTTGCTTTTTTGTAAACAAATATTCTAATTTTGACATTTGAGATGTAACAAAAAGCGCTTCCAACGGCAAGTGGGGGAAGTAACACAATCATCAGCGCTATTTTGTACTCTGAGTCTTAAAGGCAAAATTAAAATGACATATGGTTGTGAAGAAAATCGGGGAATTTAGGGATGTGTTGAGGGAATTTTTCTTGTAGTGGTAAATAAAATTATAACTTTCGACCGCACATTTATTTTGAACGGGGTATAGTTGAATAAACATTGTATTTTTGTTGCACATTGTCATTCAATTAAAACATGCTTTATTGTTTACGTTATAATTGACCCACCAACTAAGGATATTTACAAATCTTTCATACTAAAGTGCAGAAACGGGAAATAAGTAGTAAACACCTCTTCGGTGAGCCCCTCCAGTAGACACTGGGCTGCCAGACGACAGGGGATGCCAGCCATGCACGATTAATCTTCTTATTCTTTAATGGGGATGGTTGGTGTGTTTTGTCTTGGCTTTGAGTTTATGCTGGTGCGTAAAGGTGGTTCTTTAAAATCCTTATCGACATTCGGAGGGTATGCTGGGCTACATCCTTAGCAATGCCTATGGGGATGTTTAGTGATTTCATTGTCTTCAAGAAAAATTCCGGGATCGTTCCCCGTGCTCCCACCATCAGGCCGATGACCTTTATCTCTCTAAGACCGTACTGTTCTTTGAAATAGGGTACCGTGGGGTTGTAGATGGCTAATTTTTCTTGATGTACTATCTCGGGTTGATCCGCCTTGTCTTCAAACCGAACGGTTGGATCAATAATCACCCCCTTTCTGGTTATTTTGTCGAAGGCCAAAATATCAGCACGACGATGGGACCCGTTTTCCTCTAGACAGTGTACTTCCTCAAAAACTTCAAGCCCCTGCACTCTCAGAGCATCAGCCAGTGTGCGTCGAATCCAGTGGTGTCTTTCATTACGCAAGAGTTCACCAAATTCACATTTGCCCAAGATGTGAGGGACGGTCTCAAATGTTGGGTTTGTCTCAGTGCTACATCTGCGGCACTGGAATCCGTCTCTCGATCTACCGGGCACTGCTCTAGCAGCAATGGAATTGGTGATCAACTTAACCGATTCGCTGAATTCTGACGTGGAAAGGCCTTCCTTGATTGTGAGGAATTTGTTTGTCTTCTCGGCTTTTGACATAAGCTCAACACCTGTCCCCTTGAAAGGCAAACTCTGCCATTGACAACAATAATGTAAGTTCCATTGACAACAATAGCGCGAGTGAAAAGAACGTTACTACCGGTAGACGGGTAGACACCGTTGCTGCGTTGCCAGTTCGAAGGACATGGCCTTGTACTAGAGATGGCCGTGGTTATAGTCATACGACAGATATACGATCCCGACCCGAGTGAAGCCCATGTATTTACGTCAGTCAATTCGATACGCTTAGAAGCCTCACTTATATAATGAGGTTGGTTTAAAGATTAGATATAAACAATGTTCCGCTTCCGCTTGGTATTTATTCCGTACAATAATTTATAAGTGGAATAAAACAAAGTTTATTTGCGAAAGGAGATTATTACTATCCATAAATATTAAAAATTTGGGGGGGAGGGTCATGGCCCCCTTGACCACCCCTCTGGAACTGCCCTTGCCTCCAATGGTAACTACTTGATAACTACTCATGTACTTGTAAGATATTATTAGTTAATCCAATTACGCTATTATTGTACAGAGTATATATATTAATAAAGTTGATTTGATTGATTGATTGATCTGCCACCAAGGAGGCGAGAGCTGGAGCTGAGTAATCGTTATTATATACAGTATTTGTTGTATGTAGTGATGAACTCGAGTGCTATGTGATGACGTGATGAGAAAGGCTGTGGGTGTGGCTAGCAGAGGTTTCTGCGCAGGTAAAGTGACTGTCAGTGTCAGGTGTCAGTAGTTCAGTAGTTGGAGCGTTTATTTTGAAGTGTTGAAAGTCCTTTTTTAAGTTTAAATGTACTTTTTTTAAGTTTAAGTTGTTACTTAAATTCTTAATCTGCGTGAAAATACTTGATAGTATGATAAATTGACATTTTTCAATCAAGATTTTTTATTTGATAATTTAAATAATGTCCAAACACGAACATTCGTTCTGGAGTTGGAGGTTATGATGCTCACCCTTTGCGCTGAACAGTAGGTAATTTAGTTTTCACAGAAAATTTCAATAAAATACTAGGAGTACTAAATCACTGAACTGTTATGAACCGCCACATTTAAGAAAGAAACCATATTGTGTTGAAAATTCCATAGCCTGTTGAGAAGGAGGGATGAGCATCGATGGAAAATCACTAATTTTGTAAATAAAGGTCACCGGATAAAAACATTAATTTTTTATTTAAAATTCGTAGTTTCATATAAAAGGATAGGTTTGACACACAGCAAATTTAAATCAAACTTTATTAAAAATGTATTTATTTCGTCAGTTTTAATAGGCCTAGGCCTAATCATGAAGTTTAGCGGTAACCCCTTGACTTAGGGGGCCCGGGTATTTCCGGGGATTTTTTTGGGGATTTTTTCCCTGAATCGGGTAGTACTAACTCTAAATAACAAAAATCACCCTCCAACATTTCCCTGCAAAATTCCCTATGGGGGTGGGACGGGGTTGAAAAAAGGGAAAAAATCCCAAATTTTTATATTGAGTGATAAAAAAAATCCAAGATAGCCAAAAAATTTCTAAAAATATACTGATTACATTAACATAAACCATTCAACCCCCACTCACCCCCCCAAGGGGTAAGAGGGGGGCAAAGTTGGGGTAAAATACAAATTTTGCAAACACCTGCATAATTGGAGAGGGAAAACCCGTGATTAGCCTTAAATATCAATATCAATGACTATTTAATATTTTAACTACGTATCACACTCTTAGCCACCCCTATTTTTAGGGATGGGGGTAAAATTAGGGGTAAAAATTATGTTTTTTGTTTCTAAAGTCTGAAAACATTACATAAATAGTACACATAAGTAGTAGAAAACATTACAAAAATATGTGTAAAATATGCATTTAATATTATTCCTTATGTATTCAACCCTTATGGGCCCACTCCTTTACTATGGGGGCGGTAGAGGGTGAAAATACGGAAATTTTCCCGAATTTTTAGAGTTAGTGATAAAAAAATTCTAAGATAGCCAAAAAATTTCTAAAAATATATAGATTGCAATTACATAAAGCATTCAACCCCCATTAACCCCCCTAAGGGGTGGGAGGAGGGTAAAGTTTGTGTAAATTGTGAAGAATGCCAACATCTGCATCCCTTGACTTAGTGGGCCTGCGTACTTCCGGTGATAATTTTGCAGATTTTCTCCCCGAATCGGGTAATACTAACCCTCATCAACAAACATAAACCCCCGACGTTTCCCTGCGAAATTCCTTATGGGCGTGAGAGGGGGTTCAAAAAATGGGAAAAAATCTAAAATTTTTATATATAGGTAGTAATAAAAAAAATCCAAGATAGCCAAAAAATTTCTAAGAATATATATGTTGCAATAACATAAAGCATTCAACCCCCACTCACCCCCCTAAGGGGTGGGAGGGGGCCAAAGTTTGGGTAAAATGTGAAAAATACCAACAGCTGCATCCCTTGACTTAGGGGGACTGGGTACTTCCGGCGATAATTTTGCAGATTTTCTCCCTGAATCGGGTAATACTAACCCTCATCAACAAATACAAACCCCCAACATTTCCCTGGAAAATTCCTTATGGGGGTGAGAGGGGGTTAAAAAAATGGGGAAACATCTAAAATATATATATTGAGAAATTTAAAAAATCCAAGATAGCCAAAAAATTTCTAAAAATATATATGTTGCAATAACATAAAGCATTCAACCCCAATTCACCCCCCTAAGGAATTTTGCTGGGAAACTTTGGGTGTTTGTATTTGTTGATGAGGGTTAGTATTACCCGATTCAGGGAGAAAATCTGCAAAATTATCGCCGGAAGTACCCAGTCCCCCTTAGTTAAGGGATGCAGATGTTGGTATTCTTCACAATTTACTCAAACTTACCCTCCTCCCACCCCTTAGGGGGGTTAATGGGGGTTGAATGCTTTATGTAATTGCAATCTATATATTTTTAGAAATTTTTTGGCTATCTTAGAATTTTTTTATCACTAACTCTAAAAATTCGGGAAAATTTCCGTATTTTCACCCTCTACCGCCCCCATAGTAAAGGAGTGGGCCCATAAGGGTTGAATACATAAGGAATAATATTAAATGCATATTTTACACATATTTTTGTAATGTTTTCTACTACTTATGTGTACTATTTATGTAATGTTTTCAGACTTTGGAAACAAAAAACATAATTTTTACCCCTAATTTTACCCCCACCCCTAAAAGTAGGGGTGGCTAAGAGTGTGATACGTAGTTAAAATATTAAATAGTCATTGATATTGATATTTAAGGCTAATCACGGGTTTTCCTTCTTCAATTATGCAGGTGTTAGCAAAATTTGTATTTTACCCCAACTTTGCCCCCCTCCTACCCCTCGGGGAGGTGAGTGGGGGTCGAATGGTTTATGTTAATATAATCAGTATATTTTTAGAAATTTTTTGGCTATCTTGGATTTTTTTTATCACTCAATACAAAAATTTGGGATTTTTCCCCTTTTTTCAACCCCGTCCCACCCCCATAGGGAATTTTGCAGGGAAATGTTGGGGGGTGATTTTTGTTATTTAGGGTTAGTATTACCCGATTCAGGGAAAAAATCCCCCAAAAAATCCCCGGAAATACCCGTGTTCCCTAAGTCAAGGGCCTACCGAAGATTCTCCTAAATTTTTTTCCAAAGTTGGACAAACAGTTTCAAAAGCCCGTAACAGATTAGAGGGTAGTAAATATCAAAAAGAAAAAAAAAAACATCGTGTGTGGTAAAATTTGAAAAACATCGATGTATAATAAACATCGGTAACTCACCATCGATGGCAAAAACATCGAACATCGAAAGATGAGACTTCATTTTGAACAAGATAGTAGGTGGATGAAGATGGTTTTGGAACATTAACTACTTTTCAAAGTAATTTTTCAATTGGATAAAGATTTTTCTGGAACATAAAAGTAACTTAGATGTGGCAGGTGCAGGTCAGCCAACTCTACAAGAGTACCGTAAACCAACAACTCATTTTAAAATTTTTGTGGATGAGGAACAGTTTTCAATCCAACGCCTCACTTGTTTCGAAATGTAGGGAAAGACGCTTAACAAAATATGGGTAGGCCTACTGTAGTTAAACTACAGTGATTGTTTTTGTTATTTAAATATAGATGGAATCGATAGTTGATATGATAGATAGGCCCTGTATCAATTATTGGGATTTATCAATATTTTCATCTGATACCGTATTGTGGTAACTCAGTTAACAAAATGCAACCGAGGAGTTATCCTTTTAAAAAGAATCTCAAACCAATCATTAATCCAAGGCACCTAGACTACAGATTTACCTGTGTAGAACAATTATTGTTTATATCTACAGACCTATTTGATAGCCTATGACAGAAACGTTTTATCACTTCCCATCGAAAATTAACTGATTTATTATCACTCAAGGCTTTACACAATGAAGTCCAACTGTGGCGGTTTACATTTTTCAAGAACGTTTAGTTTTTTGCTTGTCTCTTATTCATATTTAGTAGTTTTCTTTGGTCATATTAGTCCTAAATTCATTGTAAAAATCTTCTTGTGTTCTTTCACTCTATGTACTTACACTCTGTGTCCCACTACGGAAGAGGAGGTTAAAGTTTGAGTTTAAGCTGAGCCTGGACACACCATCCATTTGCTCTCTCTCTCTCTCTCTCTCTCTCACTCACTCACTCTTTAGCCCATTTGCACATATTAATCATAACTAGATTAAATATAATCTCATTCAAAGTAGCTGGACTTTCAGCAAAGTGAGTCAGAGCTATAGTGGTTAGCGTGCCGGACTTTTTGGACCATGGCAGCGATGTCATGGGTTCTACCCCGTGTTCTGCCACAAAATTTTATCAGTAGGTACCATAACCATTCACCTGTACTGTATCGGCTCACTCCCTCACTTTGTATAGGCCGAATTCGATCAACGCATAGATCAATAGTGTACGGTGAGGGGGCAATAAGGCGAAAATAGTCAGTAGGCCTAGCAACTAACTTTAAGGCTTCACTTATTTCTGAAGATCAGTTTGAAATAGGGGCATCTGGTGCAAAAGTGTTTAGGAAATCTTTGTATCTTGTAAATAGATTAACAAAAAATCTTTCTCCGTATACACTGAGATTCAGTTTCAGACAATGTACGGAATGTCGTATTGGAAATCTTTAAAAAAAATTGTACTTTGGTATAGTATGTTAGCCATAGGCGTCATTTCAGAATTATGATTGGGGGGGCAAGATTTTCATAAGGTCATACCCCCTCCCCCCCTTCCCAAAAATACGCCAAACCTCTTAAATTTCGCTAAAAACTGTCAATAAAAGCTAATTCTGTCCATAAAATGTGAACTTATAATATAATCTCACAAACCCATAAAAACAATACCCTAATGCATGTAAAATTTGATTATATAACATGTTTCTATTTGTAGAAAGTCATCATTATTCTTCTGGAACTGCCATTGGTTACTGTGATGTAAAACACCTTAAGAAATTTAATGGGTTTAAATGGTTAATGGATGCTAAATCATTAAAATAAAAAAACATCATTTTATAACTATTTAGTTATTTTTTTGTATATTATTTACAACTCTAAAGTTTGACAGTCGGATACATAGACTAAAACTCCATAGGTTTGTATGGTAAAACACATTGTTTTATCTTTATCAAAAATTAGTTTTTGACAAAGCACCTTTGCAGTCTGCTGTATAAGGGACAAAAAAATCATTTAACATTTAACTATTGTTGGTTAGAGGATCAGTACAGATACGGTATATTGCCCATTACATTACCTAAAAAAATTAAATTGTTATTGAGGACAAGAAAGGTAAAAAATTACTCAGTGATTAAAAAAAGATAAATAATGATTTACAAAAACATCTATACATATTTAATACGTGATACGGGTTTTTGTACAAGAAACTCCTCCCACAATTTGCAATAGATTATAATGATTTTAGTCCCATTGGATAGAGCTGAAGAGCTCGGCGTGAAGTTGTTTCTAAAGTGAATTGGTAAATTATCCATTAAAAAGAGGGGACCTACAAGTCCTTAAAGTTTGTAATTTTCCCATTTGATTACCCATCTGTAAGGAAATTGATTGATTTTCAAGTAAACAACAGTAAAGTGTAAATATCGGACATCAGCGAAAGTACTAAATCTACCTTTTCACACGAAAGAGGTTATGTTTAACACGTTGGCTGCGGGTGGGTCTGTACTGACCCATGGCGATCGCAGCGCTCATGCGGGTGGGTCAGAACTGACCCACGGTGCAATGCATCAATCCGTTGATCAGTGCGAGCCTAGCTTCCGTCGGACGCGGACCTATACCACGGTAGCATGTAGAGTAAGGCCAGCTTTGTTTACAGTCCAGTCAGTTTTTGCGTCGCCTGCCCACCTACGCGGCTGGGTCAGTACTGACCCACGTTACTGTGAATGCCCACATTGTCCTCCCTGTTTGTGGTTGTTAGGGCTGTTATTCATTGAAATGGCTTCTACATCTCAGTACAATAGTAACTATTTTGAAGATAGTGAGGATGAGAGTCAGATTGGAGATGATAGTGAGCCCAGTGGCGCAGAGGCGGAAGGTGCAGATGAGTCAGCTGACGACCTTTAATTTTGTCGTATTCAATTCAAAATACATAAAGAGAGTATAATTTTTGTTTCTTTTCAGTAACATATACAATGGTTGTGACATATATAATGTTTTCAGTTATATTTGCATTTTTGGTTTGACTCAGGGTGCTGATGGGTCAGTACTGACCCATAATTATGATGTCACTTTATGACGTCATATTCACTTCAGATAAATTTAATTCCTATTGTATTGGAATTGTTACACAATAAGATGTGTTTTACTGCAATAAAATTTTTGAGCAATATGATTCGGTTTTTATTTCCCCTTAGCAGTGAACGTGTTAACCAAAGCTCTGGTCTACCTGAGCCCGAATGACGTTACCAAATGCCTCCTCGCGGCCGGAGCACTAGGCGAGTTTGATGGCTGCAGACAGTGCAGAGGTTTACGGGAATCGTGTTTTAAAGTTAACTAATTAAGATAGAGATTGACTCTTAACTTTTTCTAAAAGTAGAGAGACGGATCTCGTCTTCTCTGGTTTTAGAATTTTTCAATACAATTTCTAGTTTCAGTTATAACTGTTTAAAATCATCTGTTTTTAGCGGCAAAAAGTTTTATAGTTGCAGAGGTTTACGGCGATCGTGTTTTAAAACTAACCAATTAAGATAGAGATTGGATCTTAACTTTTCTAAAATTAAAAAGACGGGTCTCTTCGGCTCTGTTTTTAGAATTTTTAAATACAATTTTTAATTTGAACTATAAAAGTGTCTAAAATCATCCGTTTTCTCGATGCAAATGAAAGGGCTTTTAGAACCCTGTTATCTTTTGTTAAATGCAGCCTACTGTATAGAGCTACAACTAATGTGTCATATTAAAGAAGAATAACGGTGCTAAATTTCCTTTCTTACACTTTGGTAATCTCACTTTGGTAGTGTTATCAAAACTAATGGAAAACTTAAAATAAAAATCGAGAAAAACAGATGATTTTAGACAGTTATAGTTAAAATTAGAAATTGTATTTAAAAATTCTAAAAACAGAGCCGACGAGATCCGTCTTTTTACTTTTAGAAAAAGTTAAGAGAAAATCTCTATCTTAATTGGTTAGTTTTAAAACACGATCCATGTAAACCTCTGCATCTATAGGCCTAAGACTTGCCCCTAGAAAAAACAGACGATTTTAGACAGTTATAACTGAAATTATAAATTTTATTAAAAAATTCTAAAACCAGAGAAGACGAAATCCGTCTTTCTACTTTTACAAAAAGTTAAGAGTCAATCTCTATCATCTATATATTTAAAACACAAAGTTAAAAAACCTTTGGACACTTTGTCTGTGACTTCTACTGGACCGATTTACATGCGGGTAGTACCAAAATAAACTTTTTTGGTTCTATATTAGCAGGTTTTATTTGTATTTCAAAAATATTTACGTTAAATCTGTCAAAAATGAAAAATAAACTTTTCTTATGGAGATTTAACATGGGGAAAAAGACAACATTTTCAATCCTTTGGACAGTTCGTCTGAGACTTCTACTGGACCGATTTACATGCGGGTTGTACCAAAATAAACGTTTTCGGTTCTATATTAGCAGGTTTTATTCGTATTTCAAAAATATTTACGTTAAATCGGTCAAAAATTAAAAATAAATTTTTCTTATGGAGATTTAACATGGGGAAAAAAGCCAACATTTCCAATCCTTTGGACAGTTCGTCAGATACTTCCACTGGACCAATTTACACGCAGTTTGTACCAAATAAAACGTAAACCTTTGTATATTAGCAGATTTGATTTACTTTAACGTTACATTACTTCCTTAAATTAAAAATATCGACATTTTCCAACCTTTACAATTTATTTATTTTACACGCTTTCAATCAGCTGATTGTAAACACACAAGGTATTTAGTCTAAATACAGTGGATGAGCAAAAGCTCATGAAGGATTTGGTTTATTATAGCCAGTACCTAAAAACGTTTACAATTATTATTATGTATTGTCATATATGAAAAGAAAGTTGCTTAATTATGTAAAATAGCTGATTGCTTTAAAATTAAGACTAAATTATAAAGGTTTAGTTTAAATAAATTGCTCACATTTGTATTAAAAGAAACGGATGTATCGGAAATTCTTTGTGCAATCAATTTGTCGTTTGCAACGTTGTAATGCTTTATATTTACTATGCTTAACCACATTATTTGTGGCGCAGTCGGTAGCGTGACTTACTCCAAATCAGACGGCCCGGGTTCCAGACCACTCTTCACAAATATAAGTTTTGTAATGTGTCCAATAACGGCGTCACTAATAAATCTTTTACTGATAGTACCGGTATTTATTTTAAGCAAAATATACATTAAAATATTTAAGGCCTATGTTCAAACTCTCAAAAAACTTACTTATTAAACTAACAAGTTTACAAATTGATAGTTTAGGCTTGCTTATTTTTTTATGTTTTAACTAATATAACGCTTAGATTAGGCTACTAAGGTTTAGGCCTAAGTAAACAATCGATTTTTTATGTTTATAAAATACTAAAGAGTGTCTGTGTTACATAGTAAGGGTGCAGCATTATTGTTTTAAGGAATATGCCTATAGGCCTACTTTGACAGACACTCCAACTAAAATTATGTAATTTTCTGTGAAATAAATTTGTATTCTTTAAATTTGGATAGTTATTGAAACTTGCACACTACAGCATAAATATTGCGATATGAAAGTGGTTATAAATGGTTTCTCTATGTTCTATCCTACCCTAATACACCAATATTTGTTAAAGCCAACCATCATATGTTACAGCACTCTAGGCCTTTCCTAATTCTTGAAAAAAAACCTGTTAAGAACAATTTATCCAATAGGCCTACAAGTGGATATTAGTCTACTTATTTCTGATGTTGTTGAACCTAATAGAATGGTTTCCTTAGGCTAATTAGGTTTGAGGCTATACCTAAACAATCAAATTAATATGTTTATAAAATACTAAAGAGTAGGGCCTATAAGTACAAGAATGCAACATATTTATCATGCATTTTAACAATTGGACGTTCAAAGACAAGAAAAACGAAGTGTTTAATGGAAGTTACTCACTATGCATTCTAAATAATTTAAATTAACCTGCATCATTCAATAAAAAATAAAAATGATACTTAAAATTAAGTGTGTAAATAACAGACACTGCTATTCGATGACAAGGTATAACAATATACCAGCAACAAAGGGTGATAGTAAAATGGAAATAGAAATGATTGCAAGAAAATATTCAAGAAAATAATACTTACAAGACTTTAAATAATATTTGAAAGATACTTTTAAGGCTCAATTAAGATTAATTTTTTGTGTTAGAAGTAACAAGTTAGTGAACTTTCTTTGTAACAAATGAACACAAGTATGTATATTAGGCCTACTCATCAATAAAAAAAATATTTTTTCCACTACCGTATATTATTTTTTATACATTTTAAGAAGCTATTATGATTCATAAACGAAAATACACCGCTTTACATAGTAATTGGCAGTTGAGATAACGACGGTTTAAGTTAGTAACGACAGTTGTATTACTTATACAAAGTTATGGGATTTTGTCTTTCTCTCCTATCGGTATTGGTATTCTAAATAGTCTACTATCACGCATGTAAGCTATAAAATTGCATTGATTTTTGAATCAATTTTTAGTTTTAAAATTTGTTGCAAGAAAAGTTATTGCAAGGAAATGGCAGTTCAAAGAAGTACATTTTATAGATTACCTTACATGTTTGCACTAGGCCTATTATAGCGTTTTCTTTTACCGCTAATGGAGCTGTATCCGTCGAGTATCGACGGGCAACAACTAGTAATTAGTTAATTTTAAAACACGATTCCCGTAAACCTCTGCAGCCATCAAACTCGCGGAACTCGCCTAGCGCTACGGCCGAGAGGCGGCATTCTGTAACGTCGTTCGTGCAGGTAGACCGGAGAAAGGACTTCCTGCTACAGATGACGATTGCAGAATGAGTCAATTTAAGAGTTTTGAGTAAATAATACAAAGTAGACATTTTGTTAAAGTCTGTAATTCAGAAGTTTATAATTGTTATAAATATTTATATTTATATAAATATAAATATTTCACCATATTACATAAATAACATTTTAATTTCCAATTAAAAAAAAATCACCGAAATTATTGGGGGGGGGGGGCAACTGCCCCCCCTTGCCCCCCCTAAATGACGCCTATGATGTTAGACTACTAACATGATACATTTACTACATGGTGAAATGTATTAACGTAGTAATTTTTTATGTTTGTCATAATACATTAATACATTTGCTTCACAAAAGGTATTAAAATTATATTCTGCTAATTACTAGGTAATGTTTTTTAGTATGTACTGTACATAAATTTTAAACATTGTAAAACTGCACAGCGAAATAAGTGAATAAAGAAGAATTAAAGTAAAATATGTGTTTAAGTTAATCAATAAATTCAGTTTAACCTTTGCTTTTCAGATGAATATGTCAGAACAACCGAGACAGCCGAACAAGCCTTCTAGTTTGAAGATTCTTTTGTCTTTAGTACTAAGAAGTGCCACGAATGAGTGTAAGTTTTCAACCCACCCATTCACAGTTTTTTAGAGATCTGAAGTGGTTGAGTGTCTGGTTGGACTGTTTGGATGACTGCCAGTCAAAATATTTTTAACTCGGTAGTCATTCCCGGTCCTTTATCAGCCACGCTCGAGCCGACGCTAAAGGAGGAATCCTCCGGATCCGTTGAGTTTTTGTACCATTTTTTTCATTTTGTTTTGGTAGCAGAGTCCACAGAGGTAGGCCTCTCTACCCTATGACAAAAATAACTTAAGTGTTTTACCTACTGCCCTAAAATGCACCAATTTCTGTGTCAGTTGGACTTATGTTGAGCAATGCACACAATCCGGACCAAACGTCTGCAAAAAGTGATAGTGCATATTGTTAATAGTGTAAAATTGGAATAATCATCTCTATAAGTTGGGTATTTATAACTAACTAGCTGATACCCGGCATGCTTTGCAATCTGAAAATTAGTTTGATTGTTTCCATGACAACAGCTAAAAGAGAGTTTTAAACCCCTGACATGGGTACGTTTATGACTGAGGACTAAACAAAAACTAAATGAACCTTCTTGATGAAATTTTCTATATATGTACTGAGTTTAATGGCAAACGGTCCAGCGGTTTCCGAGTCCATAAATTAAAAATATACAAACAAATATTACATATATATATATATATATATATATATATATATATATATATATATATATTATTTGTTTTTATTTTCATTATAAATAACTAAGTACCCTTTTTACTTTTTAAAAACATTTTTATTTTACTGACAACTAGTTTCGATCCTATTTAGGTCATAATCATGTCTGAATTAACCTCACATGTCAACAAAAATTAAATAAATAAATACATATGAAACAGCTTATCATTGGTATTGTATAAGGGAGAAGATTTTGGGAAATCATCTGGTTTTCTAATCTGTTGAAATATAAAAAGGTATAGTATATAAGAATGAATATCATATAAAATTAATTTAAAATTGTGTATACAAATATATAAAGTAGAATAAATAAACTAATAAAGCTATAAAAACGATGTCCAAGTATGATTCCCCTTATTTGATTTTTCTTCTTAAATCGTATATTTTGTCGAATATAGGGTTATATTGATTCACATTTCTTGAATTAAGGATATTATTCGGATCTTTCTTTTCATTTATATATACAGGGTGTCCCGGAACTCTCTGGAACCCTTTTGTATATTTGTTCCTTGCATCAAGACAAGAAAAAAACATCATACAAATAGGGGTCTAAAATCCATCGTTTAGCCGCTAGCCGCCATTTTGTTTTTTTCACTTAATAATTTTTATTTCCGTAACGGAGAGTTGTATTCAGTTCATATTTGGTATGAATCTTTATCATACTAATGTACATTTTCAGGAAAAAAATTAATTTTTTCCACTGTTTATTTTCAAAATGGCGGCCATTTTAAATTTTCAAACTGAAATATCTCAAATTTGGTAAATTTCAAAAAAAGTTTACTTTGTACAAAAAAGTTGCCAAATTTAACTATCTAACCAACGGTACCAAGTTTGTAATGATCTGATTACAAATAACGGAGTTATTGCGATTTTTCTCCAACAAAACATTGATTTTGCATTCCCTAATTAATGCAAATTATGGCCATTTTCACAGAAAAATCGCAATAACTCCGTTATTTGTTTTCAGATCCTTACAAACTTGGTACCGTTGGTTAGATAATGTAATTTAGCAACTTTTTTGTACAAAGTAAAATTTTTTTGAAATTTACCAAATTTGAGATATTTTAGTTTGAAAAATAAAAATGGCCGCCATATTAAAAATACACAGTAGAAAAAATTAATTTTTTTCCTGAAAATGTACATTAGTATGATAAAGATTCATACCAAATATGAACTGAATACAACCATCCGTTACGGAAATAAAAATTATTACGTGAAAAAAACAAAATGGCGGCTAGCGGCTAAACAATTGATTTTAGACCCTATTTGTATGATGTTTTTTTCTTGTCTCGATGCAAGGAACAAATATACAAAAGGGTTCCAGGGAGTTCCGGGACACCCTGTATATGGAAATCTTCTTTCACATTCAGGCGATCTTTCTTTTTCTCAAAATCTAAAATCTTCATATTTTCATTTATACTTTTGTAGTTGTGTCCAGTCTCTAATAAATGTTCAGCGAAATTTGATTTCATGGTTGTCTTGTTACCAGATTTTAGGGCTTGAATATGTTCCTTGAATCTTGTTTTAAAACTTCTTCTTGTCTGCCCAATGTAGTAGCTTTCGCAGTCGCTGCACTTAATTTTATATACACCTGATTTACTTAGGTTATCTTTTGTATCATTTATTTTGTTCAATACTTTATTATTCATCATGTCATATGCATTATTTTTTGTTCTGTAGCTCACTTTTATGCTAGAATGTTGAAATGTTTTCCTCGTAGCTTTATTCATGTTTGTATTATAAGGAACACAGATATATTCCTTTGTGTCATCTTCAGTTTCATCTTTTCGCATTTCATTTTTCTTTTTTATTTTCTTCTTTATCATTTTTTCGATCATCTTAGTTTGGTAGCCATTTTTTAATGCTAGATGTTTAATGATGTTTTTCTCTTTCATATAATTCTCTTTAGACATAGTGCTATGTCTTTTAGTCAGCTGATTGTTTGTTTATTTATTATTTTCACAATGTTTACAGTTGTACTATGTTTATGATTAAATTGACTAATATTACAAATGGAAGTTATTTACTGAATTTGTGAAGCATTGCATTCCTTGCCGACAGAAACTAAACAACCCACCAAAAGAGAATATTCATCCATGGGAACCTCCCATGGGACCTTGGGAACGAATTCATTTGGATTTTTGTGGACCACTAAAGGGGTTGTGGTATCTTATAGTTGTTGACGCGTACAGTAAGTGGGTGGAGGTAATTCCAACCAAAACGACAACTACTAGTTGGTGCATTGCACAGTTAGAGAGACTATTTGCAACTTTTGGAATTCCTCATGTCTTGGTGACAGATAATGGGACTCAATTCACATCAAGACCTTTTCAAGACTTTCTGAAGAGATATGAAATAACACATAAAACTATTGCCCCTTTTTGTCCGAAGTCTAATGGGCAAGCTGAAAGGGAAGTTCAAACGGTAAAAAAACTTCTTTATGCTAGTGGTGGGGGAAAGACAGACAACAATTTGAACATGATTTTAAAACAGTTAAGGAAAACGCAACATTCAACTACTGGGAATTCCCCTTACAATTTAATGTTCGGAAGAAACATTAGAACAGAATTAGATCTTATGGTTGACAAGAGTACAGACCCTATGTACAATAACACAGCAGAACCGAGAAGGCATTTTTCCAATGGACAGAAAGTGTTAGTTAAGAATTATTCGGTAAACTCAAATGAAAAATGGATTGTTGGAACTGTTGAAAGGCAACTGGGCAACATAATGTACCTTGTAAGATTACAAGATGGAAGATTGTGGAAAAGACACAATGATCAAATCAGAAATTTGTAATTAGGGAAAAAACTTAGGGGGGAGGATTGCTATGTCTTTTAGTCAGCTGATTGTTTGTTTATTTATTATTTTCACATTGTTTACAGTTGTACTATGTTTATGATTAAATTGACTAATATTACAAATGGAAGTTATTTACTGAATTTATTTTAATAATAGACATAATACATAGGAATGTTTATTAATCTATGGATCATCGAATGAAACGTGATCATCCCACCACCCGTGGCAACACAAACTAGCAACGTTTAGATTAATAAACATTCCTATGTCTAAAGAGAATTATATGAAAGAGAAAAACATCATTAAACATCTAGCATTAAAAAATGGCTACAAAACTAAGATGATCGAAAAAATGATAAAGAAGAAAATAAAAAATAAAAATGAAATGCGAAAAGATGAAACTGAAGATGACAGTACAGTAATTATAATAGGTAATAGGCACCATGTTTTGAAGTTGTAAGCCTGTAAGAAACCTAATAAAATTGTTGTAAGTTTTTTTTAGTTTCAATAGATAACAACAACTTTGATTTTAAAATGAGCCTACCGTCCATTCAAAATAGATTTACGGTCAAAGGGCAAATAGTTTCAATGTTTTTCTTCATTGATGCTGTGAAGAACCCAACCAATCACAATCACTTGACACCATTACCCAGTTAAATGTTGCCTGTGACTTTATGCTATTTTCCTTAAAAAAAAAAAACAAAAACAAATATTCATATGCTTTTTTTACTTTTAAAAAGCAAACAGAAGCTCTTGTAGTGGCCATTGTCATACGAAAGTAACACGATCATTACTTTAGTATCTAGTATCTGATGGGCCACAGACTGCACGCTATAATGCCAAGCCCTAAAGGCTTTTTCTTTCAAGACAGTCACTCTCGATTAGCTCATTCGCCTTTCAGGATGTTCTAATATAGAACTAAGATCGTTGCACTCTGGTATGAGTTTGTTGAACTGTAGGCCCTAAAACGTGGATTTTACTTGTAAGGTTAACAGCTGATTTCATAATTGTTGTTAATTCTTTGATTTTAAACTACACAAGACCAATGTTAACATTTTTAATAATTAAATTCAAGATTATTACAAAATAAGATTTTTCCTAGACCTATATAATATACCTGGTGTCCCAAACCACCCGTACGCCTCTTTTAAAATCTTTAGAATTAATTTTTCATAAAAACAAACCGAGTCATTATAAGTAAAACAATTGCCCAGTTGGGCAGTTGTTCCATTGATGATAATTTTAGTGTACAGGGTGTACCAGAAGCAACCTATCCAGACCGGAAGTAATTTATTTTAAAGCAATCCCCCACTTTTTATTTTATTTTTGGATTCTATACATAATTTAAAGACAGCTTGATAATTTAATGTATACCATTACCTAACGGTTTGGGCGATAATAACAAAGCTACACCTCATCTGATCCATCACAATCATCACACTCACCCCTTCAGTCATACTCACCTTAAAATACGCACCACAGAGTGCATCGGTGTTTCAAATAAAGTCTCCAAACTAATATCTAATTACAAGAAAAAATTGGTCAATTTTTGTATATTGGGGTAATTTTTATTTTGGTAAGAAATAAGATTCTGTCTTTTGACCGCAGCATAGTGCGGTCAAAAGACATAACTTCATGAACATATAACTTATGAAAATGACATTCATATAACTTATGACATATAACTTCATGAACAGTGTGTATGAAGGGGAGGGGGTGGTATTAAACTACCTTCAACGTTGTTCATGTTTTTGCCATAGGTATATCACTTTGTTAACAAGAAAAACATTAATAAGGAAGCAAAATAAATCATTCTCAAACATTTAAAGTAACTGTAAAAATAATGTCTACTACTGGATAACACTGTAATTTACAGTATTACATTTTTATTAACCTAATGTAAAATGCCCTTTTAATATTTTCAGTTCCATCTGAACGAGATAATAGAAATAAGCGGAATGAGCCAACCAGAAAAACCAATGAAAACGAGGTAGGTCTAGTGATAAACATTTCTTTGACTTCTAAATTTAATGACCCTGTATATGTTTAATATAATGTATATGTTTTTCAGTGGCGGCTACAGAGCCGATTTTTTTTTTTTTTGGGGGGGGGGGTAAGAAAATGCCTACCGCATTTAGTACATACCATTTCGCTTCATAACGGATGAAAAGGTTAGGGGTACAGTATTTCGGTTCTTGTCTCAATGCAAGGAACAAATATACAAAAGGGTTCCAGAGAGTTCCGGGACACCTTGTATATTCATTTTTAATGAATTTTCAAAATGTTTGGGCCCAGACGTCTGTCTCCTGGCCGCAGACACTTTTAAGGCACAACAATAAACGAGAAATTGGTTCTCTCCTACTGCTATAATATAATTTGTTTCTTTTATTTATTTATTTTTTTTTTGCGGGGTTTAGTAACCGCGGGGCTGTTCGCACCGCCCTAAGGCCGGCTCTGCTCGCCAATAAGCTTGTTCCGGACATAATAATAATAATAATAAATATTTATTTGTCGTAAAAACATTACAGCATTGACAAAGTCTTTTTTTCAGCATCAAGCTAGGTCAAACACAAGAACATAAAATACAACTTGTAAATAACATCTTCATTAAAATGAAACTGCAACCATCATAACACAAAAAGGGGCAGACACATTAAAAAAAATACAAACTAGAAAACAATTCTCTCCATGGCATAAAAATCCTCTAGTGAGTACATTGGGGTGACTAAAAGCCAATTGTAAAATTTGTTTTTAAAAATATTTTCAGTGTACTTGTTCATTAGGTGTGACATAGTCAGCTGATAAATGTTTTTGTTTATTACTTTTGTTATTTTTACAATGTCATTTTTGTAATCTCAATAAAATAATGTTCTTGTTCAATACTTTAATTTAACTCAATTATCTTAGTTGGTGTCAGAATTCTTGAAAACTTGAAGGAAAATGTTGAAAGTCAAACCTCCGAAGCCTTTTTCCATGTCGGATGATGGCATTAAAAACAACTGGAAGGTCTGGAAACAAAGCTTTGAATTCTATACTAAAGCAACAGGTTTGGCTGAGAAAGACGGGGAAGTTCAGGTAGCTACATTCATGTCGATCATAGGATATGAAGCTATACCAATTTTCAACAGTTTTTCCCTTTCTGGTAAGGCCAAGGCCGATTTGCAAACGATATTAAAACATTTTGATGATTATTTTTCACCTCAGAAGAATATAATCTACATTAGATACATGTTCAATATTGCTGTCCAAACTGAATGCGAAAGTGTAGGCGAATACGTATCGAGACTGAAAAACTTAGCCCAAGACTGTGAATATGGGGCTCTAAAAGACGACCTTATTAGAGATAGGTTAGTAGTTGGCCTGAAAGATAAGTCACTAAGAGAAAAACTGTTATTAGAACCAAAACTTACATTAAGTAGAGCTATTGAAACTGCGCGACTAGTCGAACAAACTAAGAAACAGTTGGGATCATTGCAAAATACCCAGCATTCTATAGATCAGGTAGCCAAGCAGCAGACTGATCCGATTAATGATCAGCCTGATGTATGTCAAGTAGATAAAAGTAAGTTTAACAGTTCAAACAAAAGTACTAGCAATACTGTTGGTAAAAAGTTTACGTTCCAGTGTAGAAATTGTGGGAACCAGCATGGTCCAAGACAGTGTCCTGCATTCGGCAAAACTTGTATAAATTGTTCAAAGCTTAACCACTTTGCAAGATATTGTAGGTCTGGTGATAAAAATTCAATGCCAAGTGTTTCCACAGTTGATGAACAATCTAGACAAGCTTTTCTGAATGAGGATGAAACATATTTGGGTGTAATGGAAATTGCCCGTGGTGAGGCAAATGACCGTTGGGTAGTCACAATAAACACAGGTAGTTATCATTTTAAGGCAAATATTGACTCTGGGGCTGCCTGTAACGTGCTTCCGAGGAATGTTGTAAAATCTTTAAATGTACCCATATCTCCATCAGCAACTAAACGTCTAGTTTCTTATAGCAAGCATTGTATTAATGTGTTAGGTGAAGTTGAAGTAATCTGTTTCATTGATAAACGTACAGAAGGAATCAAGATCAAATTCTTAGTTGCAGATAGTGACAATGTTTCTCCAATTTTAGGAGCTAAAACTAGCGAACAGTTAGGACTAATAAAGAGGGTTGAAAGTACAGATATGGTGAAAGAAATGAGTGCATTAAAAAATTTCATATATGATATAGATTTAGTTGAAAATCCAGTCTTTAGAATACATGCAGCTAGAAAAATACCATTTGCAATTAGGGATGAAGTCAAGAGTGAGTTAGACAAAATGGTTAAGTTGGGTGTTATCAAACCGGTGGACAAACCAACACCAGTTGTATCACCTTTAGTTGTTGTTAAACAAAATGGAAAATTACGTATTTGTTTGGATCCTACTGAAGTCAACAAAAACCTACTTAGAAGACACTTCCCACTAAAAACATTGGATGAAATATTAGCAAAACTAAACGGGGCAAAGTTTTTTACTAAACTTGATGCAGAAAAAGGGTTCTGGCAAATACGAGTCAGTGAGAGGTCTCAGGATTTTTTGACCTTTGCTACACCATGGGGAAGGTTTTCTTTTACCCGATTGCCCTTTGGACTAGCTTCTGCACCTGAAATTTTTCAGAAGCTAATCTGTGAAATTCTTAATAATGTCCCCAATACAGAATGTGCCATGGATGATATAATAATATATGCAAGCACTCTTGATGAACTTAGAAACATCACTGCAATAGTTAAGAGACGGCTAGAAGCAGCGGGACTTAAGCTCAATGATAACAAATGTGAGTATGAAATGACAAAGATCAAGTTTCTTGGTCATCTAATAAGCGAAGAAGGAATACGAATTGATGAAGAGAAAGTACAAGCCATTAAACAACTACAGGTTCCAACTAACGTAAAAGAACTCAGACGACTAATGGGTATGGTAAATTATCTATCAAGATTCATTCCGAATTACTCTGATCTAAGTCTTCCGCTGAGATCGCTTTTGAAGAAAGACCATCACTTTGAACCGCACCCCCGCGGAAGCGCACCCGACCTTTGGAAACGTGCTTGCCCAAGGCGCTCCACGGGAGGGGCTCACCAACGCTCTCAGGAGTTCAGAACAAAAAAAAACAAACTTGTGGAACCAGCAATTTAATTTAACCCAAAGTTAACAGCAAAATTAACAACAGCAAAAACAGAGCAAAATCGGGAACATCAAAGGTCCACAGTGATAAATTTGATAACAAAAGATTTTTCCAGAAGTCAATGTCACCAAGGTTGGCCAACCAGAATATCGATATTCAAAATTCAAAAACAACGGTAATTAAAAAAATTCCTCCTTCTGAAACTTTAACCTTAAAATTGGCATTGATAAATTAAATAAATAAATAAATAACAACAAATAAATTTCAATAAATAAACATAACAATTTACAAACACAAAATACACAAAAGAATTGGCGTGCCGAATTTTGAGGTTGACAAAAATAATTCCACCCGGAGACCTGTGGCGCAGGGCGGGCTCCTAATGGGATACTAACCTAACATAGAGACTACAAATAAATAAATAAATACTGTCACACATAAATAACAAAGTATCACAGTTCATTGGTGGAGTGGCATATCACAGTAGTTCATTTATGGCGTCATGGCACTGGAAAGAAGAGCGTCGGCCTGCAGCTCCGGCAAGTGGGGACCAAGGCCATGTATGTCCCCTAGGTGGGCAGGCGGACGGACCAGGCCGGAACCATCATCTGCATGGCATTGTCGGTGGGACCAAGTCCCCAGCTGGACCCTGGTAAACCCCAAAATTTGCCAATATTTTTCCATTTAAGACACATTCAGTAGGCAATTAGTGTCAACAGTGCAAAAGGTAGAATTGCCACAAAAAATATCCACTGTTCCAGTTTGGACAATTTGCCACTACTAACCACAAAATGCTAACTTTTCAGTTTTAATCAATTTTACAAATTTTCTTGAAAATTGTGACAGAAAAACATTTTAAGTGTGACATACAGTTTTACTTTGACTGGAGAAATTACAGCAAAAAAGAAATGAGATAGGCTATAGGCCTACTCAAAAAATCTCTAAAACAGGGGGGTGTGACTAAGGCAAAATACTTGAGACATGAAAAACAGTTAAACTACACCTTAATATTAATTCTACAACTAAATTGAACAGGTTGAAAACATTTGACTAGGTTTAAAGCATAAAATAATTCCATTTTTAACATCACAACAAAATTTCAGTTTTGGCTGACATTGCCCTTCTATTTGGCTCATATCTCAAAAAGTTACTGACCGAATTTAAAAATTTTACCTTTAAAAGTTGTGCCAAAAGTGAGGCTTCAAAATAAAATATAAACCAGAACTTAACTCCAAGGCTACTTTATTGTGGACCTAAGATTACCTGACACTTTACCCCCAAACTGGTGTGCTACCAACAGTAAAAGCTAGGCCTAATTCATTAATTATGAACCAAAATTGATAAAACTTTACATAGGCCTAGCTCAAGGCCTTAGGCCACTTTGAGAACACAAAAACCCTAGTAAACTAAACAGGAAAATGAGTTATAAAAGGAAAACTTTGGCAGCATCACCATTTAGGCTATGAGCCTATTTTGACTCTACAACTTACAATATCCCCATCAGACCACTGGGTGGCCAATATAAAGTTGCACTGAGCAATAACAAACCATATTTAATGCAAAACAAACACTGAAACATCTTAATTATTACAGGAACTTGAAAAACATGTGTTCAGCTCACTAACAAAAATTGAACTCTGAGAGCAAAAGCATGGATGGCCCAAAATGCAGTCTCAAAAGGAGAACAAAATTGATTGCTTTGCTTGAAACAATGAAACAAAATTTACAGAACACTGGTTCTGGCCTAAAACAATATTTTTCAGAAGACTGGTCATTTTTGCAACGTGGTCGTCTGACCAAATCCAATTGCATCGAACATATTTCTGAATTAAACTGGAAAATTCTCGTGACTCACCCAAAATGATGCGTTGGGCGGTTTAAATCACCGCATTACAGCACAAAAATCACTGGTAGAAAAATATCTGAATTGGTGTCGTTTCTTTTGAAACGCCGAGAAAATTTGTACGTCTTGCGGTGACAGTTCACCACGGCACCTATGATCTTTTTCAGGACGTTGCGTCACAGCTGGTGAAAAGAAGAAAAACAACACCGAATATTCCAGAATGACAGCATACAGAAAACACTAACCAGAAAAAAAAACAACACTATAACAAATGAGACGTGACATCACACATGGTGGGCAAAACGTCACGGCTCAACCTCCCCCTCCAAAAAGGGAACCACCCGGCAAAATAAGGCAAACAACCTCTCCCCAAAGCTAGAAGAACACTCACACCAGGAACGCTCAGGACAGTCTGAAAGCGGGGGCGTCAAGTTTTCCCAAAACCAGGGGACTACTCACCCAAAGTTTTTTGTGCAGGCCTGCAAAAAGAGAAACAGGGAAAAACCAGAACAGAGTGAAGGGGACAGAAAGGTGATCAGGCTTCCTGGCCCTGCACACTTCCCGCACAGACTTCCGAGCTTCTTAAGGATTTCCGCGGTGAGGTTTACATAAGATGAGGAGGTCCACGATCACCGAAGTGGGGAACTCCAAGAAGCGGTGGGAGACCAACATGCTGCCCCCAGCCATGCGGCCACACAAAAACACAGCAACACAACACAATTGCACAAAATCCTTAACCTCCTAAGGTGTCTGGGCGAAAATTCCTACGCAACCATTCTGGGGTCCAACAGAAGACGCTATCCCACTCGCCACACACACACTCCACCAAAATGAAGAACCACGCACACACACACATACATACACTCACACACACCAACTAACACAACTCCTCCGAGACTACACTTCAGAACCAACCACGCTCTGCTACCATCTGAACCGCACCCCCGCGGAAGCGCACCCGACCTTTGGAAACGTGCTTGCCCAAGGCGCTCCACGGGAGGGGCTCACCAACGCTCTCAGGAGTTCAGAACAAAAAAAAACAAACTTGTGGAACCAGCAATTTAATTTAACCCAAAGTTAACAGCAAAATTAACAACAGCAAAAACAGAGCAAAATCGGGAACATCAAAGGTCCACAGTGATAAATTTGATAACAAAAGATTTTTCCAGAAGTCAATGTCACCAAGGTTGGCCAACCAGAATATCGATATTCAAAATTCAAAAACAACGGTAATTAAAAAAATTCCCCCTTCTGAAACTTTAACCTTAAAATTGGCATTGATAAATTAAATAAATAAATAAATAACAACAAATAAATTTCAATAAATAAACATAACAATTTACAAACACAAAATACACAAAAGAATTGGCGTGCCGAATTTTGAGGTTGACAAAAATAATTCCACCCGGAGACCTGTGGCGCAGGGCGGGCTCCTAATGGGATACTAACCTAACATAGAGACTACAAATAAATAAATAAATACTGTCACACATAAATAACAAAGTATCACAGTTCATTGGTGGAGTGGCATATCACAGTAGTTCATTTATGGCGTCATGGCACTGGAAAGAAGAGCGTCGGCCTGCAGCTCCGGCAAGTGGGGACCAAGGCCATGTATGTCCCCTAGGTGGGCAGGCGGACGGACCAGGCCGGAACCATCATCTGCATGGCATTGTCGGTGGGACCAAGTCCCCAGCTGGACCCTGGTAAACCCCAAAATTTGCCAATATTTTTCCATTTAAGACACATTCAGTAGGCAATTAGTGTCAACAGTGCAAAAGGTAGAATTGCCACAAAAAATATCCACTGTTCCAGTTTGGACAATTTGCCACTACTAACCACAAAATGCTAACTTTTCAGTTTTAATCAATTTTACAAATTTTCTTGAAAATTGTGACAGAAAAACATTTTAAGTGTGACATACAGTTTTACTTTGACTGGAGAAATTACAGCAAAAAAGAAATGAGATAGGCTATAGGCCTACTCAAAAAATCTCTAAAACAGGGGGGTGTGACTAAGGCAAAATACTTGAGACATGAAAAACAGTTAAACTACACCTTAATATTAATTCTACAACTAAATTGAACAGGTTGAAAACATTTGACTAGGTTTAAAGCATAAAATAATTCCATTTTTAACATCACAACAAAATTTCAGTTTTGGCTGACATTGCCCTTCTATTTGGCTCATATCTCAAAAAGTTACTGACCGAATTTAAAAATTTTACCTTTAAAAGTTGTGCCAAAAGTGAGGCTTCAAAATAAAATATAAACCAGAACTTAACTCCAAGGCTACTTTATTGTGGACCTAAGATTACCTGACACTTTACCCCCAAACTGGTGTGCTACCAACAGTAAAAGCTAGGCCTAATTCATTAATTATGAACCAAAATTGATAAAACTTTACATAGGCCTAGCTCAAGGCCTTAGGCCACTTTGAGAACACAAAAACCCTAGTAAACTAAACAGGAAAATGAGTTATAAAAGGAAAACTTTGGCAGCATCACCATTTAGGCTATGAGCCTATTTTGACTCTACAACTTACAATATCCCCATCAGACCACTGGGTGGCCAATATAAAGTTGCACTGAGCAATAACAAACCATATTTAATGCAAAACAAACACTGAAACATCTTAATTATTACAGGAACTTGAAAAACATGTGTTCAGCTCACTAACAAAAATTGAACTCTGAGAGCAAAAGCATGGATGGCCCAAAATGCAGTCTCAAAAGGAGAACAAAATTGATTGCTTTGCTTGAAACAATGAAACAAAATTTACAGAACACTGGTTCTGGCCTAAAACAATATTTTTCAGAAGACTGGTCATTTTTGCAACGTGGTCGTCTGACCAAATCCAATTGCATCGAACATATTTCTGAATTAAACTGGAAAATTCTCGTGACTCACCCAAAATGATGCGTTGGGCGGTTTAAATCACCGCATTACAGCACAAAAATCACTGGTAGAAAAATATCTGAATTGGTGTCGTTTCTTTTGAAACGCCGAGAAAATTTGTACGTCTTGCGGTGACAGTTCACCACGGCACCTATGATCTTTTTCAGGACGTTGCGTCACAGCTGGTGAAAAGAAGAAAAACAACACCGAATATTCCAGAATGACAGCATACAGAAAACACTAACCAGAAAAAAAAACAACACTATAACAAATGAGACGTGACATCACACATGGTGGGCAAAACGTCACGGCTCAACCTCCCCCTCCAAAAAGGGAACCACCCGGCAAAATAAGGCAAACAACCTCTCCCCAAAGCTAGAAGAACACTCACACCAGGAACGCTCAGGACAGTCTGAAAGCGGGGGCGTCAAGTTTTCCCAAAACCAGGGGACTACTCACCCAAAGTTTTTTGTGCAGGCCTGCAAAAAGAGAAACAGGGAAAAACCAGAACAGAGTGAAGGGGACAGAAAGGTGATCAGGCTTCCTGGCCCTGCACACTTCCCGCACAGACTTCCGAGCTTCTTAAGGATTTCCGCGGTGAGGTTTACATAAGATGAGGAGGTCCACGATCACCGAAGTGGGGAACTCCAAGAAGCGGTGGGAGACCAACATGCTGCCCCCAGCCATGCGGCCACACAAAAACACAGCAACACAACACAATTGCACAAAATCCTTAACCTCCTAAGGTGTCTGGGCGAAAATTCCTACGCAACCATTCTGGGGTCCAACAGAAGACGCTATCCCACTCGCCACACACACACTCCACCAAAATGAAGAACCACGCACACACACACATACATACACTCACACACACCAACTAACACAACTCCTCCGAGACTACACTTCAGAACCAACCACGCTCTGCTACCATCTGAACCGCACCCCCGCGGAAGCGCACCCGACCTTTGGAAACGTGCTTGCCCAAGGCGCTCCACGGGAGGGGCTCACCAACGCTCTCAGGAGTTCAGAACAAAAAAAAACAAACTTGTGGAACCAGCAATTTAATTTAACCCAAAGTTAACAGCAAAATTAACAACAGCAAAAACAGAGCAAAATCGGGAACATCAAAGGTCCACAGTGATAAATTTGATAACAAAAGATTTTTCCAGAAGTCAATGTCACCAAGGTTGGCCAACCAGAATATCGATATTCAAAATTCAAAAACAACGGTAATTAAAAAAATTCCCCCTTCTGAAACTTTAACCTTAAAATTGGCATTGATAAATTAAATAAATAAATAAATAACAACAAATAAATTTCAATAAATAAACATAACAATTTACAAACACAAAATACACAAAAGAATTGGCGTGCCGAATTTTGAGGTTGACAAAAATAATTCCACCCGGAGACCTGTGGCGCAGGGCGGGCTCCTAATGGGATACTAACCTAACATAGAGACTACAAATAAATAAATAAATACTGTCACACATAAATAACAAAGTATCACAGTTCATTGGTGGAGTGGCATATCACAGTAGTTCATTTATGGCGTCATGGCACTGGAAAGAAGAGCGTCGGCCTGCAGCTCCGGCAAGTGGGGACCAAGGCCATGTATGTCCCCTAGGTGGGCAGGCGGACGGACCAGGCCGGAACCATCATCTGCATGGCATTGTCGGTGGGACCAAGTCCCCAGCTGGACCCTGGTAAACCCCAAAATTTGCCAATATTTTTCCATTTAAGACACATTCAGTAGGCAATTAGTGTCAACAGTGCAAAAGGTAGAATTGCCACAAAAAATATCCACTGTTCCAGTTTGGACAATTTGCCACTACTAACCACAAAATGCTAACTTTTCAGTTTTAATCAATTTTACAAATTTTCTTGAAAATTGTGACAGAAAAACATTTTAAGTGTGACATACAGTTTTACTTTGACTGGAGAAATTACAGCAAAAAAGAAATGAGATAGGCTATAGGCCTACTCAAAAAATCTCTAAAACAGGGGGGTGTGACTAAGGCAAAATACTTGAGACATGAAAAACAGTTAAACTACACCTTAATATTAATTCTACAACTAAATTGAACAGGTTGAAACATTTGACTAGGTTTAAAGCATAAAATAATTCCATTTTTAACATCACAACAAAATTTCAGTTTTGGCTGACATTGCCCTTCTATTTGGCTCATATCTCAAAAAGTTACTGACCGAATTTAAAAATTTTACCTTTAAAAGTTGTGCCAAAAGTGAGGCTTCAAAATAAAATATAAACCAGAACTTAACTCCAAGGCTACTTTATTGTGGACCTAAGATTACCTGACACTTTACCCCCAAACTGGTGTGCTACCAACAGTAAAAGCTAGGCCTAATTCATTAATTATGAACCAAAATTGATAAAACTTTACTTAGGCCTAGCTCAAGGCCTTAGGCCACTTTGAGAACACAAAAACCCTAGTAAACTAAACAGGAAAATGAGTTATAAAAGGAAAACTTTGGCAGCATCACCATTTAGGCTATGAGCCTATTTTGACTCTACAACTTACAATATCCCCATCAGACCACTGGGTGGCCAATATAAAGTTGCACTGAGCAATAACAAACCATATTTAATGCAAAACAAACACTGAAACATCTTAATTATTACAGGAACTTGAAAAACATGTGTTCAGCTCACTAACAAAAATTGAACTCTGAGAGCAAAAGCGTGGATGGCCCAAAATGCAGTCTCAAAAGGAGAACAAAATTGATTGCTTTGCTTGAAACAATGAAACAAAATTTACAGAACACTGGTTCTGGCCTAAAACAATATTTTTCAGAAGACTGGTCATTTTTGCAACGTGGTCGTCTGACCAAATCCAATTGCATCGAACATATTTCTGAATTAAACTGGAAAATTCTCGTGACTCACCCAAAATGATGCGTTGGGCGGTTTAAATCACCGCATTACAGCACAAAAATCACTGGTAGAAAAATATCTGAATTGGTGTCGTTTCTTTTGAAACGCCGAGAAAATTTGTACGTCTTGCGGTGACAGTTCACCACCAGGGGTGTATTTACATATGGGCTAAATGGGCTATAGCCCAGGGCGGCAGAATTCGGGGGGCGGCAAATTTAAAAAAAAACTTCATTTTTTAGAGTTCAAATTAAAAAACTCAAATTATTGGAGGCGGAATTTTTTTGGAAGAATTGTACAGAAAAATTTGAGAACCGAGAGTGACTATTTTCTAAGCGAGACCATAATATCTTAGCGCAAGTGGTCTTTAAAGAGCTTTGAAGAGGAGCTAGAAGATCTCAGCACTACGTTGATTTGTCACGGTACCGATCCCCGCGTCGGCGCAAAGGAACCATCCGCCACCTCGCCGCCCCCTCCATCACCCCCCGTATATACATACGCCACCGCCGAGCTGCACTAGTGGATTCAGGGTGGGTGATTTGAGGTCATGTGGCAGTGAAAATTGATACTGTTATTGGCACTATTGTTACTTCAAACTTTAACGGGAAAACACATAAATAGCCGTAATTTAGCCATTACACTTTATCTTTATTTTTAATACTATAGTAGGCCTATATGGTTTTGTATCTAGAATAAAATTAAAATAACTATGCCAATTTATTATTGCTACACTCAGACGTGTCTAACAAACCTCAAAAAATCTACTTTGACTGCGAACGAAGATCACAGTATTCCGCCGTAATTCCACCGGCCGCGAACTACGCACGCGCACAAAGGCTAGTTTTCGACTGTTCGCAACGGCACTTGTTATTGTCTCGGATTGGTCAAAGAACCAGTCAAACACTAATATCCATGCCTTGAGCCACACTTTGGTAGTTCTTGTATCGCAACGCAAAATCTTTGATCTCAAGTTTTTAAATTTTAAGTTCCGTATAATCACTATTTTCAGCTTTTTATGTCCCCTCTCATCGAAATAGCATAGAAATTGGGGCAATAATTGTGGGTATAAATTAGGAAATTATGGCGGGGGGAGGGGGCGGCACTTTTTGAATAGCCCAGGGGCGGCAAATTTCCAAATCCGCCTCTGTTCACCACGGCACCTATGATCTTTTTCAGGACGTTGCGTCACAGCTGGTGAAAAGAAGAAAGACAACACCGAATATTCCAGAATGACAGCATACAGAAAACACTAACCAGAAAAAAAAACAACACTATAACAAATGAGACGTGACATCACACATGGTGGGCAAAACGTCACGGCTCAACTTTAATTGGACCATCGATCAACAAGAGGCATTTGATAAGTTGAAAAAAGCAATTACAACTGCGCCTACTCTTGGGTTCTATGATGTCAAGAAGCCCGTAAGATTGTCGGTTGATTCGAGCCAACACTCAATTGGAGCCGTTCTCCTTCAGGACCGTCCAATCGCATACGCTACTAGAGCATTATCACCGACAGAGCAAGCTATGCCACAGATTGTTAAAGAAGCTCTTGCAGTACAATTCGGTTGCAGGAAATTTCACTGCTTTGTCTATGGTAGGCCACTGACTATAGAGACTGATCATCAGCCTCTAGAAACCATATTTAAGAAAACTTTGGGTGAAGCTCCTGTTCGTCTTCAGAAAATATTTCTGGAGATAATTCCCTATAACCCCAAAGTAGTCTGTATAAGAGGAAAAAATATGCACATTGCCGATGTTTTGAGTAGAGATTGCAATGCAACAGAAGATACTGAGTTGCACGAAAAAGATATTGAAGTACTATCAATTTTTTCAATACACCCTTACAATCAACTTCTTCGAGTCAAGGAAGAAACATTGAGGAGTTCCATACTACATGAACTCATAAGTGTAATTCACAAAGGTTGGCCCAAATCGAAAACAGAGTTATCTAAATCTCTGCATCTATTTTGGAATTTTAGAGATGAATTGATTGTTGAAGATGGAGTTGTGTTCAAAGAGACCAAAGTTGTTATTCCAAATACGATGAAAATGGATATCATGAAAGCTATACATTCCGGACATCAAGGAATCCAATCCTGTTATCAACGAGCAAGAGATACACTCTATTGGCCAAACATGTTTGAAGATTTCAGTGAATATATTAGATCGTGTACTGTATGTCAAAGTCAGAGCAGGGCAGAAATCAAAGAGCCCATAAAAAGTAAACCAGTTCCAACAAGGCCATGGGAAATCACTGCAGCTGATCACTTTGAGCTCAAAGGCAAAACCTATCTGGTTCTTGGTGACAGCTACTCTGGGTACTTCGAACTTGCTGAAGTAGCGTCTACAAATTTCGCAACCATCAAACAATTGAAGACGTGGTTTTCTGTTCATGGTGTTCCAGCTATACTCGAGTCAGATAATATGCCTTTCAATTCAGCTGAGTTCAAAGCATTTTCTAGACGTTGGGGATTTCAACAAACTATCTCCTCTCCAAACTTTCCAAGAGCGAATGGATTAGCGGAGAGGTTTGTTCAAACTGCCAAAAACTTATTAAGACGCTGTTATCAAGATGGTACAGATATATATGAAGCTCTTTTAAACTACAGAAACACACCCCGTTCATCTGATCTAGGCTCTCCAGTGCAAAGGTTGATGTCCAGAAGGACCCAGACTCTAGTTCCAATCTCCGATGAGCTTCTATTGCCCTCAGTCATTAATCCGGGAAAGGTAAATGAAAACCTTTCAGAAGAAAGACAAAAACAAAAAATGTACGGAGATCGAAATGCAGTAGCAAAGCCAGGATTTGATGTTGGAGAAAATGTAAGATTAAGAAAGAGCCATCGAAATTTGGCTCTTGATGGAGTTATTAAAGAAAATTTAAATCCAAGATCGTACATAGTTGAAAGCGGTGGTAAACTATACAGGCGGAATTCCAACCATATTGCTAAGAGGTATGGCCAAAACATAGACTCATCGGCCCAAGAAAACTCCACACCTGGAACTGATGTTAAACCGAGAAGAAACACTCAGAAACCGACTTACCTCAAAGATTATGATTGTACCTCCTGAGTCCTGAGAAAGGGGGATGTGACATAGTCAGCTGATAAATGTTTTTGTTTATTACTTTTGTTATTTTTACAATGTCATTTTTGTAATCTCAATAAAATAATGTTCTTGTTCAATACTTTAATTTAACTCAATTATCTTAGTTTAGGTGTTCGAACTTATTGTAACATTTTAGACATGATACTTTGTGGCTTTTATTGCTTTTGGTTAGTCTATGGAAATCTATAACTGCCTTGTGTTTGTTTCGAGTGTTGTATGAATGTGTGTCAAAGTTAAAATTCAAAAGTTCTGGGTTTTTAAAAAGATATATTGTTAAATCAAATAGGTAGAGATTGATTACAGTCTAAATTATAGTTGTAAAGGAACATTTTTTCATGGAAATAAAATGGTGTATTTTAATTCCTGGTAATTTTTTCTCTGTATTGAGATAACCTAATGGGCTGCAGCAGAAACCAAGTACACATTACACAGGAAACCAAGTACACACTACACAGGAAACCAAGTACACACTACACAGGAAACAAATTGCTGTCAGACGTCTGAGTCAATTTTAGGACTCTTGTTTAAATTTGTAACATACAGTAAAGCTAAACAGAGATCATAGATTGAATAACAAACCAAGTAAAGAGTTATAATAATATTAGTTTATTTCCTGTACAATTTACATTGCATCGGATACAAAATAATTATTACAATTAAAAAAACCTTCTTACAATTCAATTCTGACTTTCAGTTCCTTTCCCCTATCAAAGTATATTTTCCTAAAATTGTTATTTGAAATTTTACTTTTTTTACTATGATAAATATTAATGTATAGTCACTTTATTTTAGCAAGTGATCATATGCATCTTTAAAGACTTAGTTGTCACGGCCTACCCTACATTGAAATTAAAATAGGCCTACAGTTGGTCTATATCATCAATTTCATCAGTAACAATGATCTTCATTCATACTAATACAAAATTAAAACTGTTTGCAAAATCAATGTCATTCGTTGATTACTTGCATTGCAGCTGACCTGAGTGCGAGTGTGCATAAAAGCAATAGAATGAACCATAATTTAGTTACATAAAATCTTTACCGGTATTTATTTATTAAGCGTTATATCACTTATATACTGGCATAAATTGATCAAATTTGGCACATACCTTCAGTTAAACTTATATTTGCTGACAACTTCCTCATGGCGCAAACCTACCTACTGACTTAGTGATGTGCATAGTCGACGTCCAAAAATTGCTATAGTTGACTAAAAAAAATCACTGTTGTCTACTATTAATTAATTGTAATGTACTCGACTTCTGCGGTTTGACTAATTTTGTGTCTGAATTGTGGTGAGTAAGTTTATATGGAGATGTCTGTATGAACCCTCCAACCCCCCCCCCCCCCCCCCCCGGCCGATCTTCTTTTCACCTGCTTTGTTATTTGATCTATTATATTATTCATTTGGACAGTTCAGCAGTTTATTTTTTACCTTAGTGAAAGAGTCCTATTGTCTTATATGTTTGTAGTTGTGTTTGTGTTGTGATATTCCTAAGGTAAATATAATTTAATTTTTGTCACTAAATGTAACAATAAAATAATAATAATCAATAAAGATATGATGTTTGTTTATGTTTTAAGAAAAAAAAATAAATAAAATAGGACTGTGTAGCTGTTGCAATAATAGAAAAAGTGACTTTAAACTTTTTAATAATACCTCTAAAGTAATCTACTACTTCACACAGTAATTGTATACTGGTTTTGTTACGTGACTACAGTACTCAGTAAGCACGAGCGAATAGAAAATCTTAACTACAAAGTAGCCGACGGAATATTTGATTATTGATTTAGACTACAGTAGTCGTCGGCGATTCTTTAAGAAGTCGATGTAGCACATCACTACTACTGACCAATATGATGTTTGTGGGGAAAATAGCAAAGTGCCAAATTATGATTAAATCTGATATTTTTGCCTCCACTATTTATGGGTTAATTTACATTTTCAAATAATACCCCATAGCAGCAAACCCACATATTAACTCCTAGTGGGGAAAATAAAAATCTCAAATCTATTTCAAATTCGCCAAGTACGGGAGTAGTTACGACAGGAATATATAGTTCAAACACCTCTGGATAAAAAATAAAATCTGCATCCAGTTGATTTTGTTTATTCAAGTGCATATTCTCCTGGGCTGGTTACTGTATCTGTATCCAATCTGTAGTTTGGATTTTTTTAAACCCCCAAAAATGGGATTGCAGTTTTTAAATTTGTGGGGTTTCAGTGTATCTTTTACTGACACACATATTCAACTTGTATTTCCAAAAATGACAATTTTTGTTTTGTTGTTGCAGATATCTTTGGAGAGCCAAAAGTCTAAGAAGTACAAAAGAAACTGGTGTAAGTATTGCAACACTGGGCAGACCAAAATTGTCAGGCATATGATCACAAAACATCCAGAGACCAATGAGGTTAAATTGTACAATTGTATTACACACCCAAATCAAAAAATCCAACGATTAAGGAGGAGAGCAGCATGTTTGTATATTACTAAGCAGTCAAACAATGTTTATAATCAACAGATTAGGAAAAATCCAGACAAAGGAAAACTTGTTACTGTCAAAAAATGCAAATCAGATGCATCTCATAAATCTCATATAGTTTGCCCGGATTGTGGAGGATTATATTCCAAGAAATACCTTGATTCACACAAAAGTAACTGTTTGAAGGGGAAGTTTCTCTTAGAAGAGGCAAGGGAAAAAATTTACAACCAACAAGTTATGACTGATCCAAATACAGAAAAAGAAAACACACCGGGGAGAGAAAGGAAATCAGTTTCATCAGCCTCAGAATACAACAAAGCTCACTCAGATTGTCTAGATTTTATGTCAATGAGTGTGAAAAAAATCAGCCGAAATATTACAACAAAACAAAACTTCTGCAAGTATTGCAACACTATGCAGACTAGCATTATAAGGCACATGGTTGCAAAACACCCAGAAAGTAATGAGGTTAAATATTACCTTAGCATTACCCACCCAAATCCGAAAATACAACGGTTAAGGAGGAGAGCAGCTTGTAAGTATATTATTAGGCAGTCAAACAAAGTTTACAATCAACGTATTAAGAAAAGTCCAGACAATGGAAAACTTATCACTGTCAAAAAAACCAAATCAGAATCAACTCTTAAATCTCACAAATTTTGCCCGGATTGTGGAGGATTATTTACTAAGAAATACCTTTATTTACACAAAAGTAAATGTTTGAAGGGGAAGTTTCTTTTAGAAGAGGCAAGGGAAAAGGTTTTCAACCAACAAGTTATGACTAATCCAAATACAGAAAAAGAAAACACATCTGACAAAGAAAGCATATCAGTTTCATCAGCCTCTGAATGCAACAAAGCTCACTCAGATTGTCAAGATTTAATTTCAATGAGTGTGAAAAAAATCAGCCGAAATATTACAACAAAACAAAACTTCTGCAAGTATTGCAACACTATGCAGAACAGAATTTTAAGGCATATGATTGCAAAACACACAAAAAGTAATGAGGTTCAATTTTATTTTAGCATCACACACCCAAATCCGAAAATACAACGGGGATGGAGGAGAGCAGCATATATGTATATTATTAGGCAGTCAAACAAAGCTTACAATCAACATATTAAGAAAAACCCACTCAATGGAAAACTTATAAGTGTCAAAAAAACCAAATCAGAATCAACTCTTAAATCTCACAAACTTTGCTCGGATTGTGGAGGATTATTTTCTAAGAAATACCTTTATTTACACAAAAGTAAATGTTTGAAGGGGAAGTTTCTTTTAGAAGAGGCAAGGGAAAATAAGGTTTACAACCAACAAGTTATGACTAATCCAAATACTGAAAAAGAAAACACAACGGAGAAAGAAAGCAAATTAGTTTCATCGGCCTCTGAATACAACAAAGCTCACTCAGATTGTCAAGATTTAATGTCAATGAGTGTGAAAAAAATCAAGAAAAATATTACAACCAAACAAAACTTCTGCAAGTATTGCAACACTATGCAGACCAAAATTGTAAGGCATATGATTGTAAAACACCCTGAAAGTAATGAGGTTAAATTTTATCTTAGCATTACACACCCAAATCAAAAAGTTCAAAGGTCAAGAAGGAGAGCAGCATGTGCTTATATCATTAAAAAGTCAAACAATGTTTATAATCAATGGATTATGAAAAATTCAAACAAGGGGAAACTTATAACCGCCAAAAAAACCAAATCAGATTCAATCTTGAAAACCCACAAAGTCTGTTCACTTTGTGGAGGTTTATTTCTAAATAAGTTTATGCATTCCCACGTAAGAAATTGTGTCAAACGAAAGACGCTCTTAGGACTCGAAAGTGATTTGTTCAAAAATATATAGACTAACAATGGTTATACTTAATGTATGTAGCTTGGGTGGAGGAACATGCAAAGTACAGTAATTGCCTTGTAAGAATCTGTAGCGATGTTTATTCACCGTTTTGACAAGCCATGTAATATAATGTCTAAAAAGATTTGCAGCTATTAGGTCCATCGTTTTTATGTCACAAACAAAATGTCCATTTATTTAGATTCATCTTAGGTGGCTTATATGGACACCACTTTATGTCCACAATTCTTACGTCCTTTTGTGTTGAGGTCCAATCATTGTAACGTCCACAATGTTTAAACGCAAAGTTTAGTGTATGAAGAAATTTTAAAAAATACACCAATATGTAAAATGTAGGCCAATAATGAAATAATTTTCATAAGTTTTGAAATATTTATAATTTGTTAAATGATTACATTTAATTAAATTAATTTTACAGGATTCCCTTCAGGAATTCCTTTTGGATACAGTTATCCACAATGGCCCTCAGAAATTTATTTTTGTCACCAGGGCCGGATTTAGTATTTTGCCGCCAGTAGGCTATCCATTTTCTACTGCCCCCTTCCCCTCCCTCAAATTAGCGACAGACATAAAGTTTTTATTGTCACTTATAGGAGCATATTTACCTAAAAATACGCCTCAGATTACATCTATGTCTCAATATATCAAAAAGGAGATGTTAATTACCAAAAACTTTTATAACGTATGTATTCTTTAGGGATGGACGGGACCCGAAATTTCGGGAAATTTTTCGGGAGCAAATTTGTCCCGATCATCGGGCGGCATTTTTTTTTTTTTTACTCGGGAATTTATCGGGACGGGAACTGCCGAACGGCGCGGCGGCCGCGATGGCGGCCGGCGTTCTCGGCCGGTGTTCTCGGCCGGCGATCTCGGTCGGCGATTGCGGCCGGCGGTCTCGCTAACGAGGAACGGTACAAATACACGCGGCCACATTCCACGGACGCCAGAGACGATCTATTGTTCAGCTTATCTATTGTTCGACATCCGGCAGTAATTTATTCAAGAGGGGTGTTTTCGCTCCTAGTACCAAATGCTACTTTCTGAACCAATTGTCATAGAAAATTAAGGGATGGCTCGTTTGATTCGTCTAATTCTTACAAATTAAACAAAATGTCAACCAAAGTTGTGTGACTTTCCAATCAAAGGGAAAATGGCAAAGTATTGTTAAATAAATCAATCTTTAATTGAACTACTGTTTTATAATGTTAAAAGCATCTTATTATAATTTAATATAATTTAAAAAAAACTTAAAATCCCATAAAATATATTTAAAAAATAAACATTACAAATACATTTATTAGATTTTGAGGTTCATAACTTTAAACTTTCATTGTTTTTATTGATTTTTTCACTATACACTACTTTTTTTAAATAGCAAAAAATAGCTAAATGAGTACATATAAATAAAAATAATTATGTCAAATAGTGTATATTTTTAAAGTTCAATTTTTATGATAATCTCAAAGTAAGAACCTGTCTCAGTTAAATCAATAAGTATAAAAAATGAAAAATAAACATTTCTTGGGACTATAAATGGCTTTTGTTTGTTGAATCACTTCATTCCTTAGTGTGAATATTTATTATAAAATCAATTTGTTTTTTTGTTTTTTTTTACTGAGCAGGCCTTAGGCCTACTTATGACATTTATGGCCTATTTAAGGCCTTAGGCCTTAGGCTTGACAAAGGCATCAGGTTCATCCCCCCTACAATAAAAAACTATGATCGGTTCACACGACTTGTTCTGTCTTGCGCTAAAGCGTCTATCCCAAGAGGTTTTAGGAAAGAGTACATACCAGGATGGAGTCAAGAGTGCGAAGACCTTTACAGTGAGTTCACTGACACTGCCGACAGAGATGTAGCGGACCAACTCCTTAACTCTCTCGACAACTCCAGGAGAGAGAAATGGGTGAAAACTGTTGAAAATCTGAACTTCACCCGCAGTAGTCGGAAAGCTTGGTCTCTACTCAGGAAGCTCTCCACTAGTAAGCCAAATGAAAAACCCGCAACCTCACCCTTGTGTTATTGCAAAACGCCTCTCCTGTCTATCTAAACCGGTGCGTACGTCCGCAGATAGGAAAATAAATTTTAAGCTTGATGAAATTAAGGAAAGTCGGCAAGCGCCATTGGAAGTCTCCAGACCTTTCACAGTAGATGAGCTGGATGTGGCAATTGATGCTATGCCAATTGGCAAAGCAGCAGGTATGGATGAAATCTTCCCGGAGTTCATAAAACACTTGGGTAAAAAGGCTAGACAGTGGCTTCTTGCAGTTTTTAATTCCATAAGGGAAACCGGCGACTTGCCTGGTATATTTAGAAGATCGAAAATAATAGCTGTCTTGAAGCCAAATAAAGATCCACAACTGCCAGAAAGTTACCGACCCATAGCTCTTCTTAGTGTCTGTTATAAGCTGCTCGAGAGGTTGATATACAACAGAATCCTCCCTGTTCTGGATTCCAACATCCCCGTCGAACAAGCTGGGTTTAGGCCTGGGCGCAACTGTTGTGACCAGGTTCTAGCTCTTACTTCCTTCATCGAGAATGGGTTTGAGCGAAAACTGAAAACCTCTGTTGCTTTCTTAGATCTTACTGCAGCTTATGACACTGTCTGGAGAAAAGGCCTTCTCATTAAATTTTATAACCTTATTCCTTGCCCTTTCCTGTTGCGTCTCCTCAATTCGATGCTCTCCAATAGGATGATTAAAGTATATTTGGGACGCAAGGAAAGTACTTTTAGGCAATTAAAAGATGGTCTGCCACAGGGGTCAGTGCTTGCCCCACTGCTGTTTAATGTGTATACTGCCGACATGCCTGACACTTGCTCCTTAAAGTTTGCCTATGTGGATGATATTGCACTGGCTTATCAGCACAAGGAATTCCGACATGCTGAGGAAGTACTAACAAATGACCTCAAGACCCTCGGTGAATACTTTAAGGCCTGGAAGCTAAATCCAAACCCAACTAAAACTGAGGTATCTTGCTTTCACTTGAACAATAGACTAGCCCACCAAAAGCTTAAAATCGTATTTGACGGTGTTGAGCTAAAGCACAATGATCACCCACAGTACCTGGGAGTCACTTTAGATCGGTCTCTCACATTCAAAAGCCACCTACAAAAGACAGCAGCCAAGGTGAGAGCTAGGACTAACATTGTCCATCACCTTGCTGGCTCCACATGGGGAGCTAATGCACAAGCTCTGCGAACCACTGCTTTGTCCCTGGTTTACTCAACCGCAGAGTACTGTGCTCCCGTGTGGCTGAACAGTGTGCATGTCAGAGAGATCGACGTCCAACTGAACAGGACTATGAGAGCCATAAGTGGTACACTCATGGCAACACCTGTACCCTGGCTCCCAGTGCTGTGTAATATTGCTCCACCTGAAATAAGACGAAGGGAGGCACTTACTAGGGAATATAATAAGATCGTATCCGCTCCACAGCTACCCATCCATGATTACCTACCCCAGGAGACGGGCAGATTGAGGTCCCGAAGACCACCACTGCGGACAGCATCCCAGTTGACGGAGACAAACTTTTCCATCCATACCGACTGGACTTCCTCCTGGGACTCTTTCCAAGGCCGGAATCAATTTTTAATTGATGACCCAACCTTAGCAGTAAGTGGTACGGATCTTCCTCGGAAGCAGTGGACCGTTCTCAATCGATTCCGCACTGGTGTGGGAAGATGTAATTATAGGAAATACAAATGGGGAATGACAGAAGACCAGTCATGCCGCTGTGGTGCGGAGTTGCAGACTATGACTCACATAGTCAATGAGTGCCCTTTGAGTGCTTTCCCCGAAGGATTGATTGGGCTGCATTGTGCAAGTGAAGCTGGGCTGCAAAGGCTTAGCGCCCTGGATTTAGCTTTGTAAAGAGAGATCATAACTTTATGTTTTTAGTTTAGTTTTTAAATTTTTTGACGCAGGTGCTAATCACCTCAGAGAATGTATTATATTTTTCTTAAGTTGGTGGCTGGCTATTAATGCCATACGATATATATATATATATATATATATATATATATATATATATATATATATATATATATATGTATATATGTATATATATATATATATATATATATATATATATATATATATATATATATATAGGCCTTTTTATGTTATACAGTTTTGTTTTCTTTAAAATTTTCCAATTGTTTTAATCTATATTTTTATGTACGTAATTTTTCTTTTCGTTCTTTATAGAAAACGTTTAATATTTCATTCAACAAAACTTTTATAAAATTTTTAATGGATTTTTTATACGTATATTGTTTAGTGATTTGATTAAAATTTTTTTCACAAGAAAATTTATAATTTATCCTTATCTCACTGTATACTGCAAATTTAAAAATTAGATATTTTAAATCTTTTCAACAAAAGGAGGTACATTGTAACTTAAACAAAAACAAGTGGAACAATTTGGAAACAGAACCAGTTGATATTTAACATTAATTTGTCTTTACACAACATTCAGATAAAAGTCAAAACGAATATTTCCCGATAGCGTTGAGAAAAGCAATCCCGTCCCGAAATTTGACGGGAAATAAAAATTCCCGTCCCGTCCCGTCCCGAACTAAAAATCCACTCCCGTCCATCCCTAGTATTCTTTAATTGAATAATTATTTAAACCAGAAATCATTACACAAATAATCAAAAAGTATCTTCACAGGACAAGCTAGAACAGCGGACAGGCAAGGCAGTGTGACGCAATCCCAATAATAATTTTGGTTTTCTCACAAGCAACAAAACATAGTTTGAACGACTATTAAATTGAAATTTGAACTAAGGAAAATAGAGTTAAATTTAAACAACTGATACATTTACGTAGGCCTGCACCTTTCTGTGCAAATAAACTTAAAACTTACGAAAAAATAAATAATAGAACTCTAATTGTAGCAAAAAAGATTCACCATTGACAAAGGTAAATAATTGGCAACAGCGCGGCGCCGCCATGGCGACTTATGTCTTGAAATGAAACTTAAATTCAAAATAAATTAAGACTCCGTAAAGTTGCCTACCCAGTATTTTTATCCTAGAGCTACAGATTGAGTAATTTTTTACCGAAATAAAATCAATAGAAGTTTGAAATGTTTCTTGTGACAGTGTCACAGTTTAACATCATAGAGTAAGCATACCTAACATCATCAGTTGTGACACTAACTTGAAAAGTCTCTGGTATAGAAGAAGCTAATGGTCCCTGGGGTGTAAACTCACAATTGCAATTAATTGCTTACTATTGATTATGATTTTGGCGAAAGTTTGGTTGAATGGCGGAACAGCTACACCTGGCAAGTAGTTAATTTTTTCGTTCTGTTCATAAAAAATACTTTTTTACCATGGGGGAGTTTATTTTATAAAGCAAAACAATACGTTTTCTCTATTTTGTGGCTAATCCATTTGTAAATTTATAGAATGCTTTTAAAAGGAAATCACTAGTTGCGAATGTAAACACTGGGAGCGCTAGTGTAGTTCCCTCTTTCTGGGCATATAACTTACAAACTACGAATGTCGTTACAATTACCCTACATAAAAATTGTGCTACTACAAAATTATGAGAAAAATTTTTTATAAAAAAAATAACACATTTCCATTTTCTCAAATGAATTCACTTCCAATCAGAATAGTGGGCTTAAAGAACTTCTGTTATTAAATCAGTAAAAAAATTGTTTGTAAATTGCCAAAGTGCCGCCCCTATAATTTTGCCGGTATAGGCTCCAGCCTTTTCAGCCTATTTAGAAATACGGCCCTGTTTGCCACCTCTTTGTAGGCATTGTAATTCCGTACCGTCTGTTGCCCATGTACTGTAGTAAATTTAGATCATATGATTTTTATTGTCATGACGAACACCAACATGTCCTCTTATAAGCTGAATTACTGCAGATTAATCACGGTTAATAGCAGGCAATTACAGTCATTATCATGCTGGTCGTTTCTTAGCACGTTGGCTATCGACGGTCAGAAATTTGCGTCGCCGGGAGTTTCCAGCAGACCGAGCCTAGTACTCAAAACTCTCACCACACACCAAGTCAATGTAACCAACAGTAACCCAGTGACCGAAATTTTTTCTCAGTATTTTGTATTTTTATATAACTTGAAGTGAAATATATATATTTACTCATAAAAGTTGCAATAAAATATTACTTATTCAGTGCTATTTTAGCATTTTTATTGTGTCACATATGTGTGACATCAATCTGTAGGAAGATTTTATACTATGTTTGTTTGCTATAGACCAACTGTCTCACATACGTGACATGAGTTGGATGGCTGGAAAATAAATGAACAATAGTTTTACTACAGTAAAAATAGTAATATGATCAGGACAATATGCCACACAATAAAAAATGCCAAGTGGAATAAAATAAGTAGTAAACAAACACTAAAGGCAACCTGTGAGCAGATAGGATAGCCTACTTTGAAAATAAATAAAAATAATTAATTGGGATTGTACCCAGAGACTTGGCGACATGCATACGTGTTACACATTCCTTAAGCCGATAAACAGGCTTTAGATCGACTTAATGTACCGAATAGGTGTGACGAGTCATTTAACTGATTGGTGACTGCGTCCCGTATACGTGCCGTCGGTCCACTGGACTTGACCTGAGCATCCCGTATATGTGTCAGTCCAGTGGAATCAGCTTGAGTGACACACATATGTGACACTGGTCTATTTTTAAGGTTTTTTTTTAACATGAAGTCACGTGATTTAACATAATCATACATGACGATTGGTAGTCAACGTGTTAAATATTCAATAAACTTCCAAGTTTTTACAAGTTTTGAATTTAGACGTTAGGTTGTGTGGACATCAATCGTAAAGGGCATGATATGGAGTGGACGTAATAAGTAGTGGACATTTGTAAAATTGTACATTTTGGTTGGGTACTTGATAGCCGTAAATGCCAAAAAATAATAATTATGTTCATGGTTTTTTTTACAAAATAGTGCACAACCTTGTTATTAAAAGAGTTTTACTGGACCCATACAGAGATAGATTTTGTCTCTATTGTATTGCGTTTTCGATAATCATAGTTTTTCTGTAAATTTATTTTTTCTTTCTTTGATACATTGCAAATAAAAACATTCATATCGGTACATTCAGTATTCCATTTAACATCATATTTTACTGTCAATCCCAATTAATTTATTTTCCTTTAACTTACTTGCTTTTATGAACAAAATATCTCATTTTAACTGATGTAACTATACGAGTTTTAAGAGCCAAGAACAAAACAAAGTAATATTTAGCTTTTTGCTAATTGCTGCTTAATGCTAGCTTTATGCTAGTGTTTCTTCCGTTGTTTATTTAATCGTATAAACAAAATTTATTACGATTATTTTGATCAATGAGGAATATTGTTGGAAAGAAGAAATAATAAATGAAAAGTATAATATGTAGGATTATGCTCTACAGAGAATCCTGGCATTGCCTTTATTTTTTTTCTCTAACACAACACATTGTAAAATAAAATTGTTTACTCAATGTTTTTGTAAATATATAATTTTCACCAATTTTTTAAATTCAAATTATTTCATTCCATCAAATTTAATCCTACATAAATTAAATAAGAGTCAACTAGTGTGTAATTATGTATTGTATATTAAAAATGATTCATAGCTGGAAGTGTGAAACGCTACTTTTTATAACCAGCACTGAAAATTGCATTTTGCCGGCCTTGAGATTGTGTTTTATCAAGTTCAACATCTCCTACTTGAAATGGTTGAGAGTAGGCAGAACGTGTTTGGCCGAGTTACGAACCATATTTTTCATCACACTACAATATACAATGAATACTTTTCACATGAAAACCATCATCAATAAGTTTGACCAAGAGCGTAACTTAACTATTTGGACGCATTGTGTTTTCGGGTGCTAGGACCAGTTTATGGTAGGTGGCTAGGTGGGAGGTTTCCGGTTTATTTAACATATGAATACTGTCTCATGTTCTTGTGATTCCATTTGTTGTGAATGTTTTTATGTAAGACCTTATACTTAAAAAGTTTGTTAAAAATCAGGGTCGAAAACAGCTCTAATTGATGTAGTGTGATGAAAAGTATGTTTTCCTAGTACAGTAGAACCTCGATAGTTCGACACTTTGTGGACTTAGAGAGTGTCGAACTATCAAAATGTCGTACTATAGGGAGTACCGTATATGGAACATTTAACACTGGGAGTATAAAAATCATAATTTGAATTTAGGAAACACTAAATTTTAGTGAAACCATAACCTAATTGAACTTTAAAATAAACAACATTCAAATCATTCACCAATTTGTTTACATTTTCACCTTTGTCAAGCTCCAACATGGACACTATCGGTCATTATTAACATCTTAAGTTCACATGTTCCATGTCGAACTATCAGGAGTGTCGAACTATCAAGAGTCGAACTATCGAGGTTCTACTGTATTTTTATAATAACGTTGGTAACTGGTGTCAGAACCAAAACTTCATAATTGTTTATATTCTAACAGAAAATTTTCATATATGAGAATAACTGAATTTTATACTTAGGAAATTATTTTTCTGCGCTTATTGCAAAATTTTAAAAAGTCTGTTAAGTGTTTATTAGGAATACGGCGTCTTTTAAATGGGTTTTCTATGAAGAATTGGTAACTAAGTAGTCATGTACACTGAGGAGTTACCGTTCAATTAATGGCGTTATTACTTGATGATTTATAAAACTGTGAAAGGATGGGCACTACTCTATGATTGCAAAATTGTAGATTGTATTAAAACTTTATTATATTCTATTACTTTGTACACAGCTCCATAATATCACAGTTAATTGTACTTTAATATTCCTTCACTATTTTGAAATAGCTTGGATCTATTAATTTCTATCAAAGTTCTGACTCAACCACAGGAAAGGAATTGTTTTCATATATTACTCTTCTTCCTTGTAACTCTGAAAAATACAGCACAAAGGATTAGGTTTTAAGTTTCTAGTTGACGCTAGAAAACAGAGAAAAATACATAGTGTAGTTATATCCTTATCTCAGAATAATCTAACTCTCATGAATGTAAATGCAAGTAAAGAATAATGAAGCTTTGTTTGAGTGAATATTATGAATCATTTTATTTTTTAATCTCTTTTATTTTTCTGTTACCGGTTATTCCCTAAATATAACAGTGTAATTGCACTGGATCTTCCTTTGGTACAATGGTCTTGTTTAATTAGTAGTACTTTGGAATTTAGTTCATTTGTTGCATTTTGTTCTTCAAAAGAACAACATAGGCTACTGGAAAAAGTGTGGTGAGTAAAAGTAAGCATTTCATTTGGCAGTTGCTTAGTAAAATTTATCTCAAACTCCCAAGGGATGAAAATCCTGGTGTCATGGCTGAACATACCAATATTTTATTCATGACACAAAATATTTCGTAACAGCCAACGGTGAAAGATGGGATTTGGATAGTGTTGCATCTTTCATGATCGAGACCGAATTCTGGTTATACAGTGTGCCCGGCACCAACCTTCATATTATAGCTAATAGGGTAAAAATAAGCAAAAAAGTTTATATGAAGGTATGTCCTAATATGCACATTTACCTAGATATCCGCCATTTTGTTTTTTCCGCTAAATAATTTTTATGTCGGTGATGGATTAACGTAGGAACTTCATTTTTCGCATTGACCTTTATAATACCAATGTCCATTTCCACAATGAGAATTTTTTTCTAATGTATATTTTCTAAATGGCAGCCATTTGACACTTTTAAACTCATAGTACCAGGGGAACCGAGCTTAAGCTCGGTAAAATTATTACTTCCTTTCTCACACAAAGCTCGTTCGCTTCGCTCACTCGCCAGGCCGAAGTGTGCTGCACTTTGATATCATTTTCCTAAACTACAGATTAAAGATGTAAAACATTGGTTAGATTGGTTTATATCTACAGTTATCAGCTGATTTTTGTTCAATTTAAAAATCTCCATAAGGATAACATGGAAACTATAAATAGCTCTAGCGCGAAAACCGAATTTTTCCCAGCTATGGGACCAGCTCCAATCGATTTCTGGTGGCCAAAACCCTTATATTCAATCAAAAAATCAAAAATCCTTGGAGCGAAAAAAAACTTTGCCCGGACAAATGGAGCTTGTTTTAGAGTATAAAGATAAGATTTCTTAAAACTGGTAAATTTTATCAAAAAGCTACAAGACACAAAAAAGTTTACAAATTAAATTATTTAACCAATGATTCTAAGTTTGTAAGAATCTGACAGAAAATAACAGAGTCATTGTGATGTTTTCAGCAAACGTCAATTTTGCTTTATAATAAATGCAAATTAAGGTTATTTTAATAGAGAAATCCCAATAACTGCATTATTTGTTGTCTGATCCTTACAAACTTGGTATCATTGGTTAGATTATTAAATTTGTCAACTTTTTTGTGTCTTGTTGAATTTTGATAAAATTTACCAATTTTAAGATATTTAAGTTTAAAAACTTAAGTTGGCCGTCATTTTGAAAATATTTTGAAAATGTCCGTAACAATTTACTAAATAATAACATGAAATGTTAGCCTAAGTTTCCTTCTTTGCTTTTATGGAAAAGACATAAACTTGGTGCAGACATAATGCGATTTTGTTATTTATTTTAATATTCTAAGAAACACAAATACTTTTATATTATAAACAATTGATTTTACTTCTATGACATGATTTTAGGACTCTAGAGGCAAAAATAATCACCTTTAGACAGTGGCGGCCGGTGGTTAGGGACGGTGGAGGGGCTCTTATCATTATTTTATTTATATTCACGAAAGTGAAGATAAGTAATGTCTCTTCTTCAGGAAAACGGTTATCTCTTGTGTCAATAAATAATATTTACTCCATCGAACAGGTATAATTCGATCGCAAAGGTGAATTAAATTGCAATATAGCCTAAAAATCTTAACATCACAATTGCTGACGAAAAGTTATCACTCTGCAGTTATCAGTTATGTACAGCAGAGATGACATTTTTAGGTCAATTGACCTAAAACAAGCTTTGGTTTTCTGTCAATTTTATTTATTGATTTGAATACGTTTAAATGCATGGGCCTACTTCTTTTTCGTGACATTTGTTTTTGAATTGAGGAAACAAATCAGACACTGAAATAGTTTTGCCGCAGACAGGTGTGTTCTAAGAATTTAAAGCGGTCCGCTACGTACCCCGGATGTTAAGATGTCACATTCCTTTGCGACAATATATTTCCGGTCTTCAAACCATGTTTACGTCTGGGTTAAGGTACGCTATTGTTCACACACTGGACTAATCCAGTTCAGGGGAGTTTCTTGTTTTTTGTACTTCAGATTAAATTCTTTATCGTAACTGAAAGCCTTAATACAATCAATTGTTTTATTTACTTTAAAGGACATATCACAATTTGGGATTATATTGAGATTGACTATGAATACATAGTCAATGATTTTGCTAAACGAAATCCAGACAAAAAAATAAATAAATATAAATAAAAAATCTGCATTTCTCAAGACATTTTGTAGGCCTATAGTTTTATTTAATGTCGCAAATCTAATGTCGGGCCTTCCAAGTACTTAATCAAATTCTATACACGCATTGCTGTGTTTGTCACTCGTTTTATATTTCTTAACTTTTTAGTTCAAATGTTTAATCTCTGAAATGCCACCCATGGTTAAGTCAAGATCCTGAATCCCTATAATCAAGCAATTGTTACAGAAAAACGAGTTATTAATTTTACAGCCACAGAGCCAATTGACCTAATTGTATAAATTTCGAAAACACTTTTGATTAAAAACGATTTTTCTCTTTGTTCAATTTTGCATTTGATTAATAACTAAATTGGGCCTTGGAATCCCCGGGTTCTTCAAAGTAATTCTAATATTCAATGCTTTTTTTCATTCTATTACCTACTATACGATTTACCTGGTGTAAATGTTGCTCATCTCCAAAGTCACCCATTACACTATCATCCATTTACATTTCCTCACAAATCTATATAATTCACTATTTCAACACATCGCACACCAACACGTACAACATTACGCTCAAAAGAACCCAGACGGACGACTGAAACGCGAGGGAACTGACAGTCACATTTTTTGCACTGCTCGGTTGGTAGCAGTGGCTGGAGCAGTGGCGCGCGCAGCCTAGGGCGCCGGGCAGAGCGTTGCATTAGGCAGCCGTTGTGTGTGCCTGTGTGAGTGAGGTGCGCGTATGCGCGTCTCCATTTGATTTTACAAGAGCGCTAGGACGCCGTGGCCGGCGTCCGTCGCTCCGGCCCGAGCCGGCCACGATAGAATTAGAGCCACAATCGTCGTCGATTTTCCATTTATTTCGGTACGATCTGTTTCTATCTTCAACTTATGACCTATACAATTGTCATTCTGTTAAATATTCTTATTTAAATATTTTTGTTAGTTTATTTATTTTGATTTTTTAGTAAATTCTTTAGGGGGGCGGCGTCCTTATGGGGGAGCCGCCACTGCCTTTAGAAATTCAAAATGAAATTAAATTTTATATTCAACTGATGACCCAAAAACAAATGCCTAGAATGTGTTGTGAAAATATTAGGTAATCAGTGGTGTAGTGGCACATTTTACAGTATGGGAACGCTTGATTTATTTGTGAAATTCACTGCAAAGAAATGTACAACTTCCCGGATTTCCCGGGTTTTCAAAAACCAGTGTGGGAACGCCGTTCCCGCACCACTACACCACTGTAGGTAATGTATTTTTTTTGCATTGCATTGAAGAAAGTATTAATTATTGGCACATCATGCAAGTTGCAGATAATATTTTAAGTAATTGAGTTTTGCTTGGAAATATAAATTCAGAAAGTAATTCCAGCAATACCTTCTCCCAGTTCTCCAGTGATATATTCAACTTTTCCACTCCTCCTCCCGCACACCTGGAGAGTGACTGCAGAGGTGGTCATCAGTATGAAGAGGAGGGGGACCAAAGCCCAGTAGACATCTGCTATTTTCAATAAGCCTGCAACCAAATTAAATTTTGCAATAAAAATAAGAATGTGCAAATTATTAATATGTTCATTATGAAAAACTAACAGCAGAAAATTTCAAGATTCATTGATTTCTGTTTAACAGGCAGTAATTTGTACTTAATATATAGCCATGATAAAGTTGCATTTCCTATGTTAAAAATGAACTGCATTTTAAAAGAGTAGTTTAGTCTACCTGTTGTAGGCTTAAAATTCTTTTAAATTGTTTTAGATCAAACTTACTTAGTACATGTACATTGACCAGACCATAAGTTCTGTAAGGAATAGGCTACAGAATCCACATGTACTGATTCAATTGCAGAACACAAACAGTCTACATAAAACGCATAGTATGAATGTTCAGACATCGAATATTGAAAAAGAGATGAAAAGAGACTGGCTAATCTTGTTGCCTGAAAAAGTAGTTCTATGCAAAATATTTACAAGTATGAATCTGGCTAAATATTATGTTTCAATAGTAACTATACCCCGTTCAAAATAAATGTGCGGTCGAAACCCAGATTTCAATTCCCCCATTTTTCCCGTTCCTCCCGCTGCCAATAATCCAACCAATCAGAATCACTGAGAATTACTACAGCTGTTCAATATCTCATGTCACTTTAAGCCAATGTTTTGCTTTTTCGTAAATAAATATTCGAATTTTGACGTTTCAGGTTTAACAAGGTGTGCTTCTAGTGGCAAGTATGGGAAGTAACACGATCATCAGCGCTATTTTCTACTCTGAATTTTAAGTGTGAAATTAAAATAACATCTGATTTGGAAGAAAATTGGGGAATTCAGGAAAATATTGAGGGAATATTCCTTGTGGTGGGAAATAAAATTCTGTCTTTCGACCGCACATTTATTTTGAACGGGGTATAGTCTATATCTCAATTTAAGGAATCCTGTGATGTAGACTATATCATTGACTATATACATAACACTGTATTGAATAGAATTCTCATTGAATAACCGTGATAGAAACCTATTCACAGAGGCAATATCCCTTGAAGTATAACTTTAATGGATAAATCAGTACTAGCACACTTTCCCTGTGGTGTATTTGAAAAATGTTGCCACGGTGTGTTTTGCAGCTCTGTGAGACAAGATGAAAATTAAAAGGGCTGTTAGAAAGTTGAGCGTGGTGAAGTTTGGAATTGAAGTAGAATCACGTCAGTGCGAGCTTGATTGGATGAACTCTTTAGAAACCTCTGTGTTAGTTGTAATGGTCATTAGAGGTGCGCTGTGCGCTTTGATTAAAAATTACCGCTGAAAGTTTCAGTGGTGCTGGCTCCACCACCGCTGTTGATGCTTCAGCTCATGTTCGCAGTGCCAATTTTGTAAATGAGCCCTGTGGGTCCAGGCAAAGAGGCACCTGAGTTGTTAGGTTGTTGGGGGCGCAAGAAAAAAAAAGATTTTGAATCACGCACCAATGGAAATGGGGGAGAGGGCGCAAATATATATTGGTACCAAAGCATGTCACATACAAACCGCGCGCCCTTTTGTTTGAAATTTAATTTCTTAAGGCGATAAATGAAACCTGATGATATTCATCTGTAATTGTGTCATTGAGTGCTTTCTAGTCTACGGGGAATAGCAAATGATCATTTTTAGAGTTTGGGACCTGAGTATCAGCCCCATTTCTGAAGGAAGTCAAAATAAAAAGGTGGCCGAATAAGTTTGAAAGAAAATGAATTTGACATTAAAGTATCTGTCTTCAATGTTTGGATTGACGGAAGAACGAAGCTGGACACTTAAAATTCAGACTCAATTTTGATTTAGATGTCAGTCAATGTCAACAGCAGCAGTGGAGGTGGTGGCACTTGAACTAAAAAAAGTTTCTGACAGCGTAGCCCTAGCGACCTTCACAAATTACACACAGGCTATAAAAGGTTTTACAAACCAACACTGGAACTCCCATGCCTCTACATCATCGCTTTACCCCAATCCATCCCTTCACCAGTTATAAAACATAACTTATACCCTGAATAACCTTCGTACAACATCAACTGCATTGACTCTGGCAATAGTACTTGAATATGGTCCAACAAGCATTGGATGGCAATTAGACTCATTGAGTGTAGTCAATGAAAATTTACAAATAAACAATCTTACCAAATGAATAATGTCGTTGGTTCAAACACTTCTGAAAATGAATCTTCATTTGGAATTCTCCATTGCATAGCCCCCTGAAAATTTTACCTTTACAGTTCCAAGCTCTGTAAGATTTTCAACATATAAAATCTAGTTTGATTTGGTTAGCTTGTGGGAGTTCGGGTATGTTGCATCTTTGTACTTTTGGGAGATGACTCGAACGCCAGTTACAGTACTGTAATTAGCATTATTTTATAAGCATTGTAAAGGGCTGTATATATAAGCTGTGTATATGACAGTAAAGGGAAAGACACGTGAATGGATAAAGTTCATGGACTTCATTCCTAAAAAAAGTCTGATAACCTATTCTTACAATTCAGAATAGAAACTATGTCTAAATGTTGTGCTTTATGGTCAGTTGCAGTTAATTAAAACAGGAATTGATCTGGTGTATCTATTGTGCTGTGAATTTTCTACCTCTTAAATACCACTATCACTATCACTATCTTGAGACAGGGACCTCACATAGTGGGTATTTTAACCTGAATATGAATGAGAGATGAGTGTAGGATGACTGTGGCGCGATCTTGTAGTCTTGTTACTGACTAAGGCCGACATTCTCCTTAGGCCTGTTTCACATATACCCGGCTGTCGTGTGCCGGCAGTCGTTTAACCGGCTGTTGGGTGAAGCAGCATATGGGGCCGTTCATATTTGCACGACACTTGCCCGACTAGTGTCGTGGTCGGTTAATCACTACCCGGCTGCCGTCGTCTAGTCGAGGGATGCCGGGCGCCCCCTCAGCAAAGGCCGGCTGCCGGTGTCGGGTAGACGGCGCCGGCTGGAGTAGTGGGGGAAGCGGTCAATGTGACTGTTCACATACAACCGGCACCTGTTGTCCGTCGTCCGCCTGCGCTTTGTTACTTTGTTTTGAAAGTGCGCAAAGTTACAGTTATGACGACGGAGGTAGATCTTGAAATTCTAATTAGTTTAGTCCAAGAGCACCCGGTCCTATGGGACAAGACATTAGAAGACTATAAAGATCGAATCAAAACGAGAAATGCCTGGATTGAGATTTTTAAACAGTTGAATGAAGGATTCGAGGAGATGGAAGATAACAAAAGGAATGAATACGGTGAGTACAAACAATTTATTTAAGTATGCTAAAATAACAATATTCAAATCAAAATGTATGTTTTCAGCGGCAGGAAAAATAGATAAACATAATATGTTGCTTGTTTCAAGTACACGCGGACACGTCAAATCTTAAGAGTACTGCCATTTCACTGAACCAACTGTAGTAGAAAAATAGTCCGTCATCATTTCCTGACATTTTTTGCAGACAGTCCTCCCCGCACGTTTTCACAAGCAGGAATGTCTTCAAAGCCTGTTACACTTAGGGCATCTTCAGTGTTGTAACCATCTCGTACAATAACGAAGTTATGTAAAATAATACACGCCTTAACAATGTCAGTAGCAAAATCGGGTTTTACATTCATAGCCCTATGAAAAATCCTCCATTTATTGCTGAGGATACCAAACGAACACTCCACATACCTCCGAGCTCTAGAAAGGCGATAGTTGAATATGCGTTTTTCAATAGTCAATTGATGTCCAGAATAAGGTCGTAAAAGATGTTTGTGCAGCCTGAAGGCCTCGTCTGCAACAAAAAAGTAAGGAACCTTGGGGCTTACTGTACCAGGAAGACAATTTTCTTCAGGAAGTCCTAATGCATTGTTTACAACTGATTTCCACAAAGAGCATTCTTGAAATATAGTGGAATCACTGTCTTTTCCGTAACTGCCAACACTGACGTAAATGAATTTATATTGAGAATCTGCTACTGCCATTAACACAACAGACGAAAATCCCTTGTAGTTGTAGTACATTGAGTTACATGGATGGACAATCCGCACATGTTTTCCGTCCACTGCGCCAAGACAATGAGGGAAGTTAGCTCTTATTTCAAAGTTTTCAGCAATTTCTTTCCACTGGTCTGTTGTCGGAACAAGAATGCATTCTTCTCGCAATTTCCAAAGAGCTTTAAATACGTCTCTAACTATCGCGCTGATTGTGGAAATTCCAAGTCTGTAGCTGTAGTGCAGGTCAGTGAAGGAACACCCACTTGCCAGGTATCTGAAAAAAATCGTAATCAAATATTATTCAACTAATTTTTTTATTTCAGGTAAATTCGTTATGAAGAAATGGTCTAACATCCGGGACTCTTTCCAAAGAAGTGAGAGGAATTTCAAAAAATCCATGAAGTCTGGAAGCGCGAAGCAGCCAAAGAAGACCTACATTTATGGCGAACAACTTAAATTTTTGAAAAAAACTGTCACACCCCACGATACAGATGACAGCTTTCCAGACAGCGGGAAATGTTCTCAGAAGCAAGAGGTATCTGGCGATTCGGACAATGACAATGGGCAGATCAGTAATAATAGTAGTGACATAGGAGAATGCGTAGCAAGTGGCAGTGCTTCATTTAAAAAACCGGAGCAACAGAAGAGGAATAAAAGGAAAGCTGATCCCGTTGAGTTAGAACTGCTAAGTATAATCAAGAAAAAAGATCGGCACTCTTCACTTTTTGCTGGCATAATTCCGTCACTGAATACATTTGATGATGACGAGGTCATCGAATTTCAGCTGAAGGTGTTGCAAATAGTGTCTGATATTAAGAAACGCAAAAGAAATGCTAATCTCACCAATCAAAACACCGCATGTTTGCCTAACCCTAATCCAAATGACATGATCTCAGTTCAAGGTCGGCAATATCTAAATTTACAGCCAATGCAAAACCCCTTGCAAAAATATCTTGTCAAAATACTAACTTGAACAATGGTGCTGCTACTGACCCTAATAATTTACGTAACCTTAATACTGCTCAATACTACGAACGAGTAGCATCATCTCCAAACTCTATTTACTCGACAGAACAGTTTTCTGAAAATTCATTGGACGATTTCCATTTTTAAACCAAGCACTATTGAGTTGTCATAACAGTTTTCTGAAAATTTTTCATTGGACAATTTTCAATTGTAAATCAATTTCTTTTGTGTTCATTAATTTACTACAATGAATGTGCTATTTTGTCACTAAAAAGCTCAGTACAGTGATTAGTTTTTTTGCGTACACATGGGTATATATTATTGATATGTGTAAGAGATATTACGTACAATTTAACTAATTACATTTAGAATAACTACTTGTTAATGAGCATATTGCATTTGCATATTATGACATGGGTATATATTATTGATATGTGTAAGAGATATTACGTACAATTTAACTAATTACATTTAGAATAACTACTTGTTAATGAGCATATTGCATTTGCATATTATGACATGGGTATATATTATTGATATGTGTAAGAGATATTACGTACAATTTAACTAATTACATTTAGAATAACTACTTGTTAATGAGCATATTGCATTTGCATATTATGACATGGGTATATATTATTGATATGTGTAAGAGATATTACGTACAATTTAACTAATTACATTTAGAATAACTACTTGTTAATGAGCATATTGCATTTGCATATTATGACATGGGTATATATTATTGATATGTGTAAGAGATATTACGTACAATTTAACTAATTACATTTAGAATAACTACTTGTTAATGAGCATATTGCATTTGCATATTATGACATGGGTATATATTATTGATATGTGTAAGAGATATTACGTACAATTTAACTAATTACATTTAGAATAACTACTTGTTAATGAGCATATTGCATTTGCATATTATGACATGGGTATATATTATTGATATGTGTAAGAGATATTACGTACAATTTAACTAATTACATTTAGAATAACTACTTGTTAATGAGCATATTGCATTTGCATATTATGACATGGGTATATATTATTGATATGTGTAAGAGATATTACGTACAATTTAACTAATTACATTTAGAATAACTACTTGTTAATGAGCATATTGCATTTGCATATTATGACATGGGTATATATTATTGATATGTGTAAGAGATATTACGTACAATTTAACTAATTACATTTAGAATAACTACTTGTTAATGAGCATATTGCATTTGCATATTATGACATGGGTATATATTATTGATATGTGTAAGAGATATTACGTACAATTTAACTAATTACATTTAGAATAACTACTTGTTAATGAGCATATTGCATTTGCATATTATGACATGGGTATATATTATTGATATGTGTAAGAGATATTACGTACAATTTAACTAATTACATTTAGAATAACTACTTGTTAATGAGCATATTGCATTTGCATATTATGACATGGGTATATATTATTGATATGTGTAATAGATATTACGTACAATTTAACTAATTACATTTAGAATAACTACTTGTTAATGAGCATATTGCATTTGCATATTATGACATGGGTATATATTATTGATATGTGTAAGAGATATTACGTACAATTTAACTAATTACATTTAGAATAACTACTTGTTAATGAGCATATTGCATTTGCATATTATGACATGGGTATATATTATTGATATGTGTAAGAGATATTACGTACAATTTAACTAATTACATTTAGAATAACTACTTGTTAATGAGCATATTGCATTTGCATATTATGACATGGGTATATATTATTGATATGTGTAAGAGATATTACGTACAATTTAACTAATTACATTTAGAATAACTACTTGTTAATGAGCATATTGCATTTGCATATTATGACATGGGTATATATTATTGATATGTGTAAGAGATATTACGTACAATTTAACTAATTACATTTAGAATAACTACTTGTTAATGAGCATATTGCATTTGCATATTATGACATGGGTATATATTATTGATATGTGTAAGAGATATTACGTACAATTTAACTAATTACATTTAGAATAACTACTTGTTAATGAGCATATTGCATTTGCATATTATGACATGGGTATATATTATTGATATGTGTAAGAGATATTACGTACAATTTAACTAATTACATTTAGAATAACTACTTGTTAATGAGCATATTGCATTTGCATATTATGACATGGGTATATATTATTGATATGTGTAAGAGATATTACGTACAATTTAACTAATTACATTTAGAATAACTACTTGTTAATGAGCATATTGCATTTGCATATTATGACATGGGTATATATTATTGATATGTGTAAGAGATATTACGTACAATTTAACTAATTACATTTAGAATAACTACTTGTTAATGAGCATATTGCATTTGCATATTATGACATGGGTATATATTATTGATATGTGTAAGAGATATTACGTACAATTTAACTAATTACATTTAGAATAACTACTTGTTAATGAGCATATTGCATTTGCATATTATGACATGGGTATATATTATTGATATGTGTAAGAGATATTACGTACAATTTAACTAATTACATTTAGAATAACTACTTGTTAATGAGCATATTGCATTTGCATATTATGACATGGGTATATATTATTGATATGTGTAAGAGATATTACGTACAATTTAACTAATTACATTTAGAATAACTACTTGTTAATGAGCATATTGCATTTGCATATTATGACATGGGTATATATTATTGATATGTGTAAGAGATATTACGTACAATTTAACTAATTACATTTAGAATAACTACTTGTTAATGAGCATATTGCATTTGCATATTATGACATGGGTATATATTATTGATATGTGTAAGAGATATTACGTACAATTTAACTAATTACATTTAGAATAACTACTTGTTAATGAGCATATTGCATTTGCATATTATGACATGGGTATATATTATTGATATGTGTAAGAGATATTACGTACAATTTAACTAATTACATTTAGAATAACTACTTGTTAATGAGCATATTGCATTTGCATATTATGACATGGGTATATATTATTGATATGTGTAATAGATATTACGTACAATTTAACTAATTACATTTAGAATAACTACTTGTTAATGAGCATATTGCATTTGCATATTATGACATGGGTATATATTATTGATATGTGTAAGAGATATTACGTACAATTTAACTAATTACATTTAGAATAACTACTTGTTAATGAGCATATTGCATTTGCATATTATGACATGGGTATATATTATTGATATGTGTAAGAGATATTACGTACAATTTAACTAATTACATTTAGAATAACTACTTGTTAATGAGCATATTGCATTTGCATATTATGACATGGGTATATATTATTGATATGTGTAAGAGATATTACGTACAATTTAACTAATTACATTTAGAATAACTACTTGTTAATGAGCATATTGCATTTGCATATTATGACATGGGTATATATTATTGATATGTGTAAGAGATATTACGTACAATTTAACTAATTACATTTAGAATAACTACTTGTTAATGAGCATATTGCATTTGCATATTATGACATGGGTATATATTATTGATATGTGTAAGAGATATTACGTACAATTTAACTAATTACATTTAGAATAACTACTTGTTAATGAGCATATTGCATTTGCATATTATGACATGGGTATATATTATTGATATGTGTAAGAGATATTACGTACAATTTAACTAATTACATTTAGAATAACTACTTGTTAATGAGCATATTGCATTTGCATATTATGACATGGGTATATATTATTGATATGTGTAAGAGATATTACGTACAATTTAACTAATTACATTTAGAATAACTACTTGTTAATGAGCATATTGCATTTGCATATTATGACATGGGTATATATTATTGATATGTGTAAGAGATATTACGTACAATTTAACTAATTACATTTAGAATAACTACTTGTTAATGAGCATATTGCATTTGCATATTATGACATGGGTATATATTATTGATATGTGTAAGAGATATTACGTACAATTTAACTAATTACATTTAGAATAACTACTTGTTAATGAGCATATTGCATTTGCATATTATGACATGGGTATATATTATTGATATGTGTAAGAGATATTACGTACAATTTAACTAATTACATTTAGAATAACTACTTGTTAATGAGCATATTGCATTTGCATATTATGACATGGGTATATATTATTGATATGTGTAAGAGATATTACGTACAATTTAACTAATTACATTTAGAATAACTACTTGTTAATGAGCATATTGCATTTGCATATTATGACATGGGTATATATTATTGATATGTGTAAGAGATATTACGTACAATTTAACTAATTACATTTAGAATAACTACTTGTTAATGAGCATATTGCATTTGCATATTATGACATGGGTATATATTATTGATATGTGTAAGAGATATTACGTACAATTTAACTAATTACATTTAGAATAACTACTTGTTAATGAGCATATTGCATTTGCATATTATGACATGGGTATATATTATTGATATGTGTAAGAGATATTACGTACAATTTAACTAATTACATTTAGAATAACTACTTGTTAATGAGCATATTGCATTTGCATATTATGACATGGGTATATATTATTGATATGTGTAAGAGATATTACGTACAATTTAACTAATTACATTTAGAATAACTACTTGTTAATGAGCATATTGCATTTGCATATTATGACATGGGTATATATTATTGATATGTGTAAGAGATATTACGTACAATTTAACTAATTACATTTAGAATAACTACTTGTTAATGAGCATATTGCATTTGCATATTATGACATGGGTATATATTATTGATATGTGTAAGAGATATTACGTACAATTTAACTAATTACATTTAGAATAACTACTTGTTAATGAGCATATTGCATTTGCATATTATGACATGGGTATATATTATTGATATGTGTAAGAGATATTACGTACAATTTAACTAATTACATTTAGAATAACTACTTGTTAATGAGCATATTGCATTTGCATATTATGACATGGGTATATATTATTGATATGTGTAAGAGATATTACGTACAATTTAACTAATTACATTTAGAATAACTACTTGTTAATGAGCATATTGCATTTGCATATTATGACATGGGTATATATTATTGATATGTGTAAGAGATATTACGTACAATTTAACTAATTACATTTAGAATAACTACTTGTTAATGAGCATATTGCATTTGCATATTATGACATGGGTATATATTATTGATATGTGTAAGAGATATTACGTACAATTTAACTAATTACATTTAGAATAACTACTTGTTAATGAGCATATTGCATTTGCATATTATGACATGGGTATATATTATTGATATGTGTAAGAGATATTACGTACAATTTAACTAATTACATTTAGAATAACTACTTGTTAATGAGCATATTGCATTTGCATATTATGACATGGGTATATATTATTGATATGTGTAAGAGATATTACGTACAATTTAACTAATTACATTTAGAATAACTACTTGTTAATGAGCATATTGCATTTGCATATTATGACATGGGTGTATATTATTGATATGTGTAATAGATATTACCTACAATTTAACTAATTACATTTAGTATAACTACTTATTAATGAGCATATTGCATTTGCATATTATGACATGGGTGTATATTATTGATATGTGTAATAGATATTACGTACAATTTAACTAATTACATTTAGAATAACTACTTGTTAATGAGCATATTGCATTTGCATATTATGACATGGGTGTATATTATTGATATGTGTAATAGATATTACCTACAATTTAACTAATTACATTTAGTATAACTACTTATTAATGAGCATATTGCATTTGCATATTATGACATGGGTGTATATTATTGATATGTGTAAGAGATATTACGTACAATTTAACTAATTACATTTAGAATAACTACTTGTTAATGAGCATATTGCATTTGCATATTATGACATGGGTGTATATTATTGATATGTGTAATAGATATTACCTACAATTTAACTAATTACATTTAGTATAACTACTTATTAATGAGCATATTGCATTTGCATATTATGACATGGGTGTATATTATTGATATGTGTAATAGATATTACGTACAATTTAACTAATTACATTTAGAATAACTACTTGTTAATGAGCATATTGCATTTGCATATTATGACATGGGTATATATTATTGATATGTGTAAGAGATATTACGTACAATTTAACTAATTACATTTAGAATAACTACTTGTTAATGAGCATATTGCATTTGCATATTATGACATGGGTATATATTATTGATATGTGTAATAGATATTACGTACAATTTAACTAATTACATTTAGAATAACTACTTGTTAATGAGCATATTGCATTTGCATATTATGACATGGGTATATATTATTGATATGTGTAAGAGATATTACGTACAATTTAACTAATTACATTTAGAATAACTACTTGTTAATGAGCATATTGCATTTGCATATTATGACATGGGTATATATTATTGATATGTGTAAGAGATATTACGTACAATTTAACTAATTACATTTAGAATAACTACTTGTTAATGAGCATATTGCATTTGCATATTATGACATGGGTGTATATTATTGATATGTGTAATAGATATTATGTACAATTTAACTAATTACATTTAGTATAACTACTTATTAATGAGCATATTGCATTTGCATATTATGACATGGGTATATATTATTGATATGTGTAAGAGATATTACGTACAATTTAACTAATTACATTTAGAATAACTACTTGTTAATGAGCATATTGCATTTGCATATTATGACATGGGTATATATTATTGATATGTGTAAGAGATATTACGTACAATTTAACTAATTACATTTAGAATAACTACTTGTTAATGAGCATATTGCATTTGCATATTATGACATGGGTGTATATTATTGATATGTGTAATAGATATTACCTACAATTTAACTAATTACATTTAGTATAACTACTTATTAATGAGCATATTGCATTTGCATATTATGACATGGGTGTATATTATTGATATGTGTAATAGATATTATGTACAATTTAACTAATTACATTTAGTATAACTACTTATTAATGAGCATATTGCATTTGCATATTATGACATGGGTATATATTATTGATATGTGTAAGAGATATTACGTACAATTTAACTAATTACATTTAGAATAACTACTTGTTAATGAGCATATTTCATTTGCATATTATGACATGGGTATATATTATTGATATGTGTAAGAGATATTACGTACAATTTAACTAATTACATTTAGAATAACTACTTGTTAATGAGCATATTGCATTTGCATATTATGACATGGGTGTATATTATTGATATGTGTAATAGATATTACCTACAATTTAACTAATTACATTTAGTATAACTACTTATTAATGAGCATATTGCATTTGCATATTATGACATGGGTGTATATTATTGATATGTGTAATAGATATTATGTACAATTTAACTAATTACATTTAGTATAACTACTTATTAATGAGCCTATTGCATAATATTACTTGTACTTTTTTGTCATTACATAAAGCACAATGCAGTGATAAGTTTTTTTGCGTACACATGAGTATTCCTATATATTATTAATATGTGTAATAAATATTACGTTCAATTTCTCTACTTATATAAATTTGTTTAACTACTTGTTAATGTACCTATTGCTTATTATGACTTAACAATAAATCGTCAAAATATATAGTTAAAATATATAGTTTTATTTATGCACGTACCTTATTGTAACTGCCACATTTCTACAGGTTGTATGCACTCTCTGAAGGTAGTGTTGTGGCGTTGTATGGAATCCTTGATGGTATTATGTAAAGCATCGAACGTTTCAATACTCATTCTAAAGTAGATAAAGAACTTTTCACTGTTATTTCTTAAGTCCTCAAAAAGAATATGAAAAGCTCCAACTTCATTTCTTCTCAAGTTCAAAGTGTGTACCCAGTGCACTCTATTCTTCCTTCTTCTCCTTTTAGATCGTCTATATAAAAGTAACATTGCAATTGCTCGTTCACGATCCATTGCTGGAGTGACCCTGCTGGAGTGCCGGTGTCGGCGTAATGTGAACAGTGCACCCGTGCCGGTGCCGGCTAGAAATCGGGTTAACGGCATGTCGGGTGGATGTCGGGTATATGTGAAACGAGCCTTAGGCAGGACTGTTAATTAATAGCCCAACAGCCAAAGGTATCTAGGGACCTACAGTTTAACGTGGGATCCGAACCACAACTTCAACCTCACATTTACGAATTGGTCTAATTATGAGGATGATCTTTATGGATGAACTAGTATTCACTAGTGCGGACGTTAATCCTCACCAGAGAATATCGCATCCACAAGCCATCGCTTATAACTATCCACAATTCGTGACCTCCAAGTAGCTGGATTACAGGACGTCGCCACCGTCCCAGTCAATATGATTTATTGTTGAAAAAGGTTCAAAACAATTACCAACTTTTCTATTCCATTTTGTAAGCACTAAAAATAAGTTTGTTGAATATTGTACACTTCAACAACAAGAAAAGGATTAAAATCAATCAAGTCACCCTATAAACGTGGAAGTCACTTACCTCTCAGTTTTAACCAAAGATATGCACCATTCATTCTTGTAAATATCTACATCTTTGAGATGATCCCACGTTATTCTTTCTTTCTTGATCAAAGGCAAGTTGTTTATTTCAAGGCTGTACTTCAACCATTTACTCAAAGAGATATTTGAAGTTTCATATAATGTTGACGAATCAAAGTTTTCAAACTCAGTTGTGGAATAGACAGTTGAGTTGATATCGTCGGAAAAAGTCACACTGTTGTAGTCAGAAACGATTGAACTATCAGTTGAAGATAATGTGTTATTTTCTGGCAAAACAGTTTCATTAAGTGAATGTACAAAATCAGAATCATTAAAACTTACATAGTCTTCAGTTGTATCGATTGTAACCTGTTGCTCAAAAAACAGGTCTGTCGAAGAATTTTTTTCACTAACATTCCAAAAACTTGTAAACTTATCATTCATATCCATATTCAATGTTGTTAAATCATATATATCTTGAGAGGAAGTAGATGACTCCAGGTAATATCTATTTTCTAAACCTATCTTTTCAGTTGTACATTTCAGTTCTGTTGAAGTATTGTAATTTTCCTCATCAAAGGTTGAATTGATAGAACAGTTTAGTGTAATAATGACAATACCCTCATTAGGTATTAACTGTTTTAAATATTTGGCAACAAACAGTTTCAAAAAAGAACATTCAAAATTATCAACAACCAACTCTTTGGGCAAGCATATTTCATCAGTAAAGCTCGATAATGAGAACATTCCACTGACGAAACACCCATGGTCTGGAATTTCCGTGTCTGTACAATTTGTGTTGTTGTTTGCCTCAAATCCCCATAGACAACTACATGTTTCTGGAGCAGAGCAAATCCCGTTAATGCAGTCGTCACTGCAAAAAGGCTCGCAGGCAAACGCATCATAGCTTTCAGTAAATCCCGGTAAACATTCACATGTTTCAGGATCAGAGCAAATACTGTTTACGCAGTCCTGTGAACAGTACGGCATACAGTAACTAGAGTTTCCCATGGAATTGACAAACCCTTCAAGACAAGTGCAAGTGTTCGGGGCAGAGCATTCGCTGTTTACACAAGCTTCTTCACAGGTAGGAATGCAAGTTGTGTTACTTTCAAGATTCTCATATCCGTCCCAGCAACTACATACTTCTGGTGCAATACAGTATCCATATTGGCAATTCGAACAGACCGGCTTACAAATATTGGGAGGGCCAGCAGATTCGTACCCATCTAAACATTCACACTTCTCTGGTTTGGTGCATTCTCCATTAATGCACTCCAAGGAACAAACCGGTTTGCAGACATTTTCGGATAACGGAACCTTTTTATAGCCATCAAAACATTGGCAAACATTGGGTTCTGTGCAGTTGGCATTTACACAGGGGTTATCGCATGAAGGTTCACATGTGTAGGGGTCACTTATTGAATGGCTGTACCCTACATTGCAAATACAAATCTCAGGTGCCATACATTTTGAGTTTATACAATCCCTAGAGCAGACCGGGTTGCACAGATATTTGTCGAGACTGTCCAGAACGTAACCATTCCGGCACTTACAGATTTCTGGCATCGAGCAGTCAGAGTTTACGCAGTCTCTAGAACAAACTGGTTCACATTTGTGAGAGTCCCTCTCATTTTTTCGAAACCCACTGTAGCAAGTGCATTCTTCTGGGGCCGAGCAAACTCCGTTATTGCACCCGTTGGAACAAAATGGGTCACAGTGGTTTTGATTTGAAGTGTTTTTTTGGTACCCCTTGTGACACGTGCATGTATCAGGTTCCGTGCAATCTGAATTTACGCACGGTTCGTGACATATTGGGTGGCATATCGATGTGTCAGATACGTTTTTTACGTACCCTTCAAAACAAGAACAGGTTTCAGGTGCAACACACTTTGCATTGTGACACCCTTTGCTGCAAACTGAGGTACAAACGTAGCTATCAAATGGGTCTTTCTGGAAACCTGGGTCGCATGTACAGGTTTCAGGCGAGGAGCAGATTCCGTTCTCACAATCTTTGCTACAAATAGGCACACAAACATTGAAGAAGTCTTTGCCGTATCCTTCGTTACAAGAACAAAACTCAGGTTCTGTACAGACTCCATTCTCGCAAGGCATATTACAAATAGGCACACAAACATTGAAGAAGTCTTTGCCGTATCCTTCGTTACAAGAACAAAACTCAGGTTCTGTACAGACTCCATTCTGGCAAGGCGTACTACAAATAGGATTGCACATTGAAGGATCTGAGGAATCTTTTTCGTATCCGTTATGACAGGAACAAACGTCTGGTTGAGAACAAACTCCATTTACACACGGCTTGTGACAGACTGGGAGACAATTGAATTTGTTAAACTGGTCCTTTTCATATCCGACCACGCAAGCACATGTTTCTGGAGCTATGCAATCGCCGTTTCGACACTCGTTAGAACAGACAGGATTGCAAACATACTGATCAACTGGATCTCTTCGGTAGCCATCATTACAAGTACAGCTGTCTGGCTGCGTACAGTTTCCATTTTTGCACCCATTTGTGCAAAATGGAATACAACTATATTTATCAGATGGATTTTTAACATAGCCACCATAACAGGAACAATATTCTGGGCTGGAACATCTACCATTTTGGCAGATTTTGCTACAAACAGGAGAACAAATGTATTTCGAGGTTGAAGAATAACCATGATAGCAAGTACATTCATTTGGGTCTGAACAGAAACCATTTTCACAATTTTCATCACATTTCGGTTCACAATTACCGTAATAATTTTTATAATATCCAGCACAGCAGAACTGTTCTACTTCCACATCCTCGTAACTCTGAAAAATTATTAATAAAGATTACAAACGTGAAACAGTGTTCGCACAGTATTATTCTATTTTCACCAAAACATTTTCAATCAACTTATAGAATAATTTAGTGCTGGTGATATTGATTTATTGACTTTGTTTGGTTTGATTTTCTATTTGTATCGTTTGTAATCAAGTGTATTAAAAAAATCCTACTTTTTACTTACTTTTTAACTTAGTGCATTTTTATTCCAAAAGTTTTACATTACGCCTTCCGTTGAATACTGACAATTGCTCTACTGACAATGAGCAGTATTCTGCGTGTGCATTGAGTTAACATACATTTCTGTTACACATTAAGGACTTAGCTGCAAAAATTGAACCACTACTACAGTTCCAACCATCATGTATAACCCATTGAAAGAGCAAAAATTATGTCTGATGTTTTACTGGATATTGTTTTCCTATTATTTCCATGATCAGATTAAGCAAAAATTGTTTAAGAATGTTGGCAGGCTTTCTAACCGGACATTGTAGGCTCAGGGGACATCTGAGAAAAATGAAATTAGTACAAGAGAGCGACTATCGATTCTGCCAATAGAGGGAGGAAACTCCCAGGTAAATGTTGGCTGAATGCGATGCAGTTGGGCGGAAGAGACCCAAGACCTTGGGGGTGTACCGAGTAGGAATTGGGGATCTCCCCTTGTTAGAACCCCACCTAATACTTAACTTCATCAGAGAATTAGGGTTGGAGGGGGTACTCTAGTCAAGGATTGGAGACAATTTTGAAGACACAATAGATCTTATATGTCGCAGTGTATTCTTCCCCAATATTATCAGTATCAGTAACTTTCCTAGGATTGGGAAAGGGTGAGAAACGGTTGATATAAAACTTTTGGTTTGAATTTAAACTGAATATATAAAATGCCTTGTTTCCTTTTTGGTTTGTAACTCACATAATTTATACCCCGATGTACCTCAAGATTGAAAAATGCAATGAAACTTATTCATGACGTACTATAAAATTATTATATATGTAAATTAATTGTCAGCTCGGCACTGTCAATATACTCTCTAGTCTAGCTGCCATTAAACTATTCACTAAGATGTTTACTAAAAGGCTGTGATGCTTATTTTTTTCAAACATTTATTTCTTGTCTCTAAATCTAGTATGAGTCTGTATAGTCAATTTTCATACTAACATAGTTTCTTCTCTGACAGGCAGAATATGAATATGAATCCCACTTTGTTTTCATTCATAATATCAGATCAAATCACTTAATCACTTTTTAAGATGCCGACACTACCTAGGCGTATTTTAAGGCAAATATGAATGAAGGATGAGTGTACAATGGGTGTGATGCCTTGTGTAGCTTTGTTACTGTAGCTGGTTCTTTAGACAGGGTTATTAATTAATAGCCAAACAACCGATGGCAGCTGGGTCCAGTTTCGAAACTGAACCATTAAAAAGCTACTAAATTTTCTCAGCATCGAACTGGCAACCTTCAGATTCAAAGGCGAGCTGGAGCATTATACTGCTCAACTACCCAGCTTTGGTAACAATACATGACTGTTAGAAAATACTATACTCTCTTACTCTCGGTCTCCAATTGTTTTCCCAGTCATAGTAACTCGAGTAGCATGTATTCATCCACAGGAAGCCGCATTTCCTTGAACGTGTTTTCCAAACTTTTTCTCGCACCCACTCGTTTCTTGTCTTGATGACCCTAAAAATTAATTTATTGGTGTAAAATTATAAATAAAAAAACTTCTTAGGAAAATGAATGCTCTATTCAGTTTTTAAGCTGCTTGGACTTACGTTTTATGTCGTGTGCACACTCCTTTTCCAAAACCCAAAGCGGCATGGAGGCTTCCTAGTAAAAGTACTCCTTGAATCCACCTGCTAAAACAGTGAATACATAACACATTTACGTAAGATGTAAGACATTTGACTGTGAGATGAATGCACAAGATTGCACAGGGTGTTTATAAATAATGAACAACCAAATTTAAAGTGTTATTTGAATTCTTGGAATAAAATAATTACAACTTTATATATTTTGAAAGGGTAATTTATCAAGTGTTTTGCACATCAATTACACTTTAATATGATCAATATTCACTGTCCAGCAAATGTTTAAGTGTAAATTAATTGTTTTCATGTCATAAACAATCAATCAAGTATGGAAGAAATTACTAAAACAATCCTTTCCTGTAAGTTTTAGGTTAAGGATGTTTTTACTTTATTGATTACGTAAGTACCTGGGGGCCGAGCATTCGCTCGGTAAATTTAAACAATTCTCTGGGAGCCATATTAATAACATCTACCTAGACTGTATGTTTAAATGTAAAGCCCAAAATGCTTGCTTCTTTCAAGAGGAATTTGTTCACACTGCTCACTCACCTACAAGATGAACTTGTTCGCTTTGCTCACTCGTTTTATTGCACAATGTTTTAATGTTGCCCTAATTTTGCTCTGAATGTGTTGAAACTGAAACACATGGATTTTACCTCTATGAAAGATGATTTAATCATTGTTGCATTTTTTTTTATTTAATTGAAATACTACAAGTTCCTTGGCTGTTTATCCTTTCACTTTTTTTTTAATAGTCAATTACCAGTATAAATTACTATTGAAATAACTGATAAATTGTCTTTGTTACAGTATCATTTTGTAATTATGTTTCTGGCAATAATGGATGTTATGTTTACTGCAGCACATACCTTACTTGTAAAAGGGTATACGACAAAAGATATCTTGTGGTGTAGTTCCCAACAGGGCCATGGGATTTCTCGACTATTTTTCTGATCCTACTTTAAGCCACATGTCAGGGAAGAGAGGGAAGAGACCCAACTTCACAGTACTTTAGGAACCCTGTTGGACATCACACTTCCAGATACGTATTCTTGGTCATATAAAATGACAGGGTAAACCTTTACACCTACATGAGATGGTTATTAGAGCAATTGTTCTCTTTTCTTTACATTTGCTCAGTTGGGAAGGATATGGAAAACCTGTTGTCAACTTAAACATTGCAGGGCAATATTAACCCTTTCACAAGTGTAGACGTTCCTGAACGTCCAAATCTCCTTGAGGAGTATAGAAATTTTAAGTGACCCAAAGAAGTTAGAAAAAAATTCTTCTTTTATCACCAAATATTAATTTCTTTGTAAGTTAATAACTTAAAACAGTAAAAGAGCAGTATAAAAGTCAATCTATCTAGTAAAATATCGTTGTCACTGATTTCATTATCTCTTTGTAGTCAATGTTTCTATTCATTTTTTCACATTGTAAAAGTAAAATACTAGTACAAAAGAAAAAAACACTGTAACAAAATTTGTAAGTGTAATGACCACCAATAAGTGTCAAGTTACAAGGACACTAGTGCAACAGGTGGCGGGAATGGTGTTCCACAGCATTAATAGGCCTCACCCTAACCTCTATCCCTAGCTCTTCTCTTAATTCAATGAATCATTATGAAACTAAACCTATCCAATGGTTTAATATAGTTTTTAATTTTTTTACTGGTTACAGAGCCGTTCTTATGTCTTTTGTATTAAATAATATAAAAAAAATTAAATACCCAAAAATGTTCCAGAATGCCTTAACTATTTTTTGACAGTTTGATTCTGGATGTTCCAGAACGTCCATAAGTTACTCATTTTCTGTAAAAATACTTTACTTGTCAAAATGTAAAGTGTGCTTATATTCACTGTAATTGGTGTTCCTTTACAAACACTTTGTATTATGAAGTATGACAATTTCTGAGTTAGAGCTGATGATTTTAGTTGTAGTAAAATTTTATAATATTGCCCTGTGAATACTCTCAAATTTAAAATGTTGAATGAAAGTAAGTGACTTGCATAAACTTTAATTCGTGTAGCCTGCTAATAACTGTATTTTAACAAAAACAGTGTAGAAAAATAAAAAAACCCCAGTAAAGCAACTTTTGTTGTTAATCCATTACAAAAAATGTAGTCTTTGAGGATTTATTTTATTATATTGGTCAGATAAGTTTTGTCGATAAACTTGTTTGGGAAGGTACACTGCAAATTTATATTTTTTCTCTTTTTTAATTCATTTTGTAAAATATCTAGTCAAAACTACATGGTAGTTTGTTAACTGGCCGGGCATCGCAGGCCGTGGGACTCTGGGCTGCTATGGGAACTTACTATAGAGTACTATGATTTTTTAAACATTTGTTGAATACAGTATAAAATATCCGTTTATTTTGGTAAATCTTTACACGATGATATATTAATTTGTGTTATCAATGGAGTGAAATTTCGCTAAGTACAAATGCCACTCGCCTACACTCTTCCAGTGCAACCAAGATGTTGCAGACGGCAACCAGTAACAATTAGAAAACTATTGCAGAAAGTGAGCTGGAAAGCTCTCAGAGAAATTCTCACTGCTCTATGTGTAAACGCTTCTGTTATGCTAGGTTTACACGTGAGAGTTTTTGCAAGTGATAAATGGTGCTGAGAGTTGGCTCGCCGACACAATCTGAGAGTAACTAATTCTCTCTGAGACCTGGATCTTGCAAGTCTAGACATGTTGTGTAAATTGATAATTTGCCTGTAGTGTAAATACTTCTGTGAGAAACTCCTGAGAGTACCAATCACTCCGAGAGTTAAAGACTCTCACGTGTAAACCTAGCTTTAGTTAACCTCACAAAATTATTATACAGTTCTCAAAGTACTCACAGCAAACTCTCTGTGAGTAACTATCTTAGAAAAGTTGCCTGTGGTGTAAACACTACTGCAAGTAACTCCAGAGAGTACCTAACTCTCCGAGAGTTAAAACCTCTCACATGTAAAACTAGCTTTATAGAAAAAACAAGCATAAGTAAATAAAAAAATTGTAGTTAAGTTTCTTCTGATGGGTATCTTCAGAATCAATTTTCAAACAAGGAACCTCTTTTTCAATATGATCCTTATTTAAAAAAGTTTATACACAAGGGATGAATTCAACATTAAATTTGATGAACAATTTGATCGTTTTATCAATTTTGTTTTGCTTATAACCACTGTATCTGAATTGCTAAACAACTAACTCCCGACCCCAGAAATTTATTAGGCTACTTTGATTTCCCTTTACTTTGTGTAAGTAACTTATGTGAGAGAGGGGGAATCAAAGAGAGATGACCAACTCACATGTTCATCCTGGGGAAGTCAACGCATGACAGGAAGCTGAACTGATGGTCACTCCCTATCTGGTGATGAGCCGTCCTATCTTATCACCTATAACTCACCAATCGGAACATCACTTCACGATTGCAGAGTAAATTTATCACTTAATATGCAGGACAATGGAGTTAGTGTATGAAATAATTTAGCATAAAGGGAAACTCGTGTTCATTCTTCAAGTTATTATTTTTTTTATTGTCAATTTTAATAAATACTAAGTTTTTTTACAGAATTTCAACTTTTGGTTTTCCTAGAAATGTTGGGAAATCCCTGAACTTATTTTCAACTTTTTCTAGACATTACCTCTTTAAAGACAAGTATGTGCATTGACAGGCTATTATTTAGAGGTTATGTAATAGGTTATAACTGGAATTGTTAAACTAAATTACAACCCTTATAAAAAGATTAGTTAATGGTGTTTCCATTGTAAGTTTAGACACAATATTTTTAACTCTCATTTGAAAGGTATTTTATTCATGCACAGAAAAGTTATCTCTATTAAAAAAAAAAAAAAAATTATATTCCTTTAGGGAAGTTTTCAATATTCAACTGTAGACACTCAAGGTAAATGTCAATACAGGTTTAACAAGAATGAATTAATTTCCTGGTAGAATAAATCAAGAAATATTACATTTTTAAACACGATTACAAGGATAGTGTGGTTCTCAACAATCAAAATATATTGGTAAAATTGAAGCTATGCAACATTTCTGTAATTAAAATAGGATTGAGAAAAACCAAATTCAGGGCCGGCCTTACCCCCTGGGGTTCAGTGAGGGGCTCACTGCATTCCTCCAGTGTGGGGCTCCCCAAAACTACCCCCAATCATTTAAAAATGAAGTAAGGCTTAAAATAATAATCAAATAAAACGCAATTGATGAAATCATGAGGAACCGCTGGGATTTTTAAAAGAAACAAAATATGGGGAAAAGGCTTTGGCATCGGTTCATGACTTTATTTTATTGTTCAATGATTTTATTGGTCCATTTTTACATTGTAAAATAAGCAAAAAACAAAATAACTGTAAAAGAATTAATGTTATAGTTTGACGTAATGCGCAATGTCTACTACAATAAAGATATTATTAGTTGCGGGGTGAGGGGGAAGCTGATGCATGCCATTGGCCAAAACAAATTGCCTTTTTTTTTATTCCACCTTATGTTAAGCTATCAACAATACCAAAAACATACAGCATCCCTACATTGTTTTCTTTTAATTTGTCGCCTGCTGTTTTTCTATACATTGAATTAGGCTGGCTGGTTTCTCAACAGAGATAATTGTTGACTTTTTTTAGCAAAATGTTTCCATGTAGAATAGTACAATCTAAGTTAGTTTTTATTCCTTAGTTAACCAATGGACCGGTAGGTTTCGGATGTAAATTTCCACTCACCACCCAACCCCCTCAGTGGTCAACAAGTCATCTCCCGACATTATTCAGGCAGTGTCAAGGCAGTGTACAAAGGCAACCACTTTGCACATATCAAACAATAATAAATTTTGGATAAATATCACACATACTGAAAGCTTGTATAAGGCTTTAGTGATTATGAGTAAAGATTTCATTATTGCAGCTTTAGTTGAGTTTTTGTTGATAATGAAGCCAAGCATTATGATGATTATGAGAAAATTTATTTATTATGATGATTGTCTAAAAATGACATCTAATGACAACAGACGTTTTGGTTACATAAAAAAAGTTTAAAAGTTTCACAATCGTGGTTGATGTTCCCTTCCTTCTATTCACCAAATGTGGGATGATTGTTTTCACACCCAGTTTCCCATTCATATTTTGGGATTTTCTATGGGTGCCATCGTTTTGAATCATCACAGAACGATGACACATCAGAAAAGGATCAGAAAAGGGCCATATGGTTCATAGTACGCAAACAGTCAATATTTCCTGAACAACCCTCTTATTCTCATGCATTACTGAAGAATTAGAAATTGAATTGGAAAAGACTTTGGGAGTAAGAAAGTAAAACGGTTTTAATAAATGGTATATTTTTGTACTCTAAATAAGCATTGTGACAATATACTCTATTAGACAAGAATAAATTAAAAACCCCTAATCCTTTACTTTCTCATTATTGTCAAAGCATCTCTTTGAAATATTCAAGAAATAAAAGCCTGTTGGTTAGTATTGAAGGACCAAGATATGCAGACTTGATCATAAAACTCTTTTTTGGGGGCTAACCGATCTTATGTTTATAAAAATAAACTTTTAAGTCCATCTGGGCTACAAAGTGACACATCAAAAACTAAAGTTACTACTTAAGAGAACTAGTCTTCCCACATGAGAAAATTGTGTCCCAACATTTCCAAGATTCAGTTGTAGGACAGCCAAATATCCTACTTGGCAATTATGTATAGTCGACACCAAACGTAAATATGCTTCCCCTCCTCAGGTAGAAACCCTTCTAATCCCTTGTCAAAACGATATCACCTTTCGGGGTGGTAGGCCTCAAGATATGACTCAGTCCTGATTCCTGTGGCAAGCGTTCTATCTTCCCTATCTGTTGTCCACTCTATACGTTATGTTAATAAAGCCATATTTACTCAATGGCCGTACGGCCGTCATCTGTCCCGCTATTCCAAGAAATTTCGCGGTCCACTATAACTTTCAATTAATTGGTGCACTAATCTTACATTATTAAGTTATGGCTCATGTTTTTTGTCTTGCTTAGACAAATAAAATGAATTAGAGTTCTACGACCTACTATTTGCGAACAAACAGTTGTCATGCAACTATATAGTCCACTATATAGTGGACCGCGAAATTTCTTGGAATAGCTAGATGGATGACGGCCGTACGGTCTACCGCCCCGAAAGGTGACATTGTTTTGACAACAAGGGATTAGAAGGGTTTCTACTTGAGGAGGAGGGCTTATTTACCTTTGGAGTGTACTATAATATAACGGTTTCCCAAGCTAAGTTTTGATGTCAATTATTACTAAACGATTGTGAATTTAAAATTCATGCCAACAATATAACAAGAAGTCGGAGCTTTCCACAAAAGCTGGGAGAAGTAATGTCATTTTGTTTCATACACCAATACAAAAAGTAAAAAGTGAGATAGGTGAAAAATTCAACAACTGAAACGGAGCACGGAGACCCACAATTTTTGAGTGTAAACAAAACTTAGATGCTCAAGGATTTGTGTATAAAACAGCAATTGCCATATTGCTATTTTATGAGGTTAATTATTTTTATATCAAAATATATAAACTAAAAATGAATGGATCATAATACTCTTTTACATTATTTCAACAAATTTTGTGAGAAAGAAAGGAATAAGGGATGCTGTTCAATCTGATAATTATTGGTCTTACTAAAAAATTATAATTTTTAACTTTATTCACAATTTATCATCTCTTTGAAAAACTACTATAAACACTCTTTGTGAAGACACAAAGTCTTACAGGTTTTAAGAAACTAAAACATAATGGAACGTACAATGAATTACAATGTAAAATATTTCAACAATTATACAATGTCAAAAAAAGGAATAAGGCTTTGTAAAAAGAGATTTTAAAGCTTCTATAATACGGATCAGATATACACAGGATCTCAGAAACTGGATGAACAATATCTAACACTTAACTAAAATACTTGATCAAAACTCACCTCACGATATAAATAATTACACTCAACACAGCTAAAGACTAAATATAAATAATTACAAATAAATGTAAAAACTAATTCTACACAGACTAAACAGACATCTCAACATATCCCTGATAACTGACTAGAAATTATTGAGACTGAGTTATTCAACTGGGATTCTCTTTAAAGCGAGCAATACAATTGATATAATATTCTAGAACCTGAAAATATCCTTAAAAATAAACAATCGAGTCTTCAAGATTTAAAAATATATAATACTTATAAGAACTTATCACAATAAAATGAACAGGAAAATTATAACTACATTAAATTATTTTGTAAAAGTGTAATAATCTATTTTGCTTCCAAAGCATTGTAATTCCATTGTAGTTGTTATTGAACACAGATGTAACTCTCCGATTTCTATGATGACCAATTTTGTTTAACCTCTGTGCTACCAAGTAATTTTGCATAACTACATACATAGTGCTGATAAATAAGTTGATGTCAATAATAATAAAACAAATTGTCTAAGAACATATAGCTTCAAATTTTAACTGAAATACCTGTATCAGAAAAAAGATTCTTTTAAAAAAGAGGGCTTTATCTCTCACAGACAAATTAAAATTTTACATAAAATGATTCCCCAAAAAATCTATGTTGTTTCCTTCCTATTTATCCCAGTACTCTTAAAACATAAAATGTAAGCTTAAACGGAGAGTACTAAACAACAATAACTTTAAATGCCTTAACTAGAATGCTATTGGGCAAATCAAAGAAAACCATCCATATTTTAAGCTTAGAACTTCCTACGCTTAGAAATTTCACGATAGTGTATTCAAACAAAATAGATTTGTAGATTTCTGTGTTATAATTTGTTATCAGGATAACATTTACACCCATTGTTTACATAATATAAAATATGACTTAGTTTACAATCGTGGTGTTCATAAATTGTAAGTGTTTCAAATATTGTGACTATAAAAATATTCCTAACATTTTAAACACTTGACATCTGCTTAACATTAAATGAAAAATAAATAACCTACGAGTATTCATTACTAATTACAGAAAATAGTATCGATGCGATTGTTATATTCTCTAATACACCGAACTTATAAAATGTCTTTACAGGGTAATATCAAACATTGTAACGGATGGAAAGAGAAATTCTGAGTACAGTTTTTCTCGTCTCAGGAGAAAGTTTTACATCTATCCATCTCACAAAAATTCATCTGATATACTCAAGTATAATTTTTGGAAGGCAAACCATTGTACAGTTATTGATCTAGGCTAGTTTTTGTACTTTATGTATTAATATGTAAAAATCTTCCCTGTTTTTATATTTACGCCCACTGTGAGCTCAAGAAACAGAAAAGTATCTGGATGAAACCAATTTTGAAAAGAAATATCTATATTTGTCTATATATAGAAATTAAAACAGGCATTTTTGTACAGAGTAACAAAGTATTTGAAAATTTAACTTTTTAAATAATTAAAAGAGTGCATATCTCACCTAAGCAGTTTAAAAGTTCGGTAAACAGTACACTCTTAATTATCAATTCACCAAACCAGGACCAATTATATTGAGTATATACTTCTTGATATCACACTTAGAATCCTTATATTAGCACTTCAAAAAAATTTATACAATACTTAAATTTGAAGATTTGAAATTCAAGCATTGTATAAACATACATTGGTCACTACCGTCCTGTGATTTTTGATAATCACACCAAGATTTAATTTATTTTTATGAAATATTTCTTGCAATCAACATTAAAGGACACAGGAAATTTTCCACTCTGGTGTTTTACAAAATTTAAAAACATTAAAGCACCAAATTATGCAAAATAGGGCAATTAATTGTTGCTCAAATAAATTCTACCATGAATGTTAGCCCTGACAGAAATGACGACTGCTTGATTAAGATTTTCCAAAATCTGAACAAGCTGCTAGTGAAGATCTAGAGTCTACTGAAACTGAATTATACCAACTAGTAAAATACAGGGAGGATTCTTTCTTGCACAAAATATACGAGACTACGCTACTTTCTTTATTGATTGTGAAAGCATATTTCCAATTCGCATCGGAATTTCCTACACTACACACACTTTGATACAAATATTCTATGTACAGTCTAGTCATGGCTACTTTAAATGGAAGCCTTAAAAACTACGCTCAACTAATATTCATTCATTATTATTTATTTACAACATATTTGATTCGTGTACAAAAACGGGCACTCGCTATGTGCTTTATATACACATAAACAGGTACATTTGATTTGGGAATGTTTGAAATACGGAAACAAATCATCTTTTGTTTAAGGATTTTCTATGACTATACAAATAAAAAATAACTTCAGACTAACACGTTAAAAAAAATTTAAAATCAAATGTAAGAAAAACGATAAAGACTTTCTAACTTAGGAAATCTGTTTAGCAAAAATCCATTAAAAAAACATTCATTAAGTTACATGAAAGATAGTTTCAGTACTAAAGACTTCACATAACGTTTTTAAATGACATAAACCATTGGACGTGATTTAATTATTACTTAAAGGAGAGTTTTTGTCTTATTGTATGACAGCATCTATATTGAGATAGCTTTCATATAAATGATCAAGGTTAACTTGCATAATACAGTTCAAAATTGTTAATAATTGGCACTTTGACTTGGGTTAGTTTTCTAATTAGTTTTATGCTTTATTTTTGCGATTCCAGGGCTAAACACTATCAGACTTGATTATATACTCTGGATTTCTATTAAAAATACACTACATATCTCAAACTAATTCAAGTTAAAATATTAAAAGCTATGGAAAAATATATCCCTAAAACACAAATAACACAGTAAACACACCAAACATAAAAGGAACTGTAAAAAATGTTCCACAAAAAATATCACAGTAAATTAAGTCTTAACTCAATTGTACTTGGTACTGATAAAAAATATTTTTAATGCTGCATTAAAAACTGACATCAACACAGGATAAAGGAAATGTTACCTTACTAAGAAATAGAGGTGTGCGAGTAACCTATTGAAATTTTCAATTCAATATTTAAACTAGGAATTATCAAAGTATAGTAAAGACTTATGAAATATTACCTAAGCAATTTACTCGATCACAATAGAAAATATTTTAAGAGATAATTCATTTATATCTAACATTTACTTTTCTGCTTATTTGGTCCCAGAATTACCGTTCAAACTGTTTTGATTTTTTATATTGTATTACAAATTTATTGTAGTGCTTTATAAAAAAAAAACTTAAAATCCATAGCAAAACATATTACAGCAAAATACATCAAGACTGCTTGAATGAAGTTAATTGAAAGTTCAAGTTCAAAATTAACTCAAATATTGGAAAAAGTATAAATACTCAAACCAACTCATTTTTAAGAAGCAATAAGCTACTCCCACAACCCTACTTAAAGCTATAAAATGTATACCGGTATATTTAGTCTGATTAAATAGATAGGCTATACAAGCCGTTGAGCTCTACTTTAATAATGGAGTCATCACGTAAATGGAAGAATTAATTAATTTCAACAATTAATTTCAGAACAATTAATTAACCCTTTGAGTGCCAGAAGTCATCTTGTATTACCTACCCCAGAGTGCCAGACCAATTTTGCCAATTTCGCAGAAAAATAAAAAAAAAAATTGATTTTGCGATATTTTGATATAAAACAAACAATATATCAATTCTCCCATCTTTAGACTCAATATTGTTAAATAGGAGAAAAATATCCGAGTACTCGTTCGGGTGCTAGGATGACTTATCGATCCAGGCGTCGGGCTAATGAGACTGGTCGCTGGCATTTCTTCATCGAAGTACTAAAGAGCTGATCTCATCGAGCTTCTGGCAGCCAAAGGGTTAGTCAAATTTTAAAAAGTCAGTTGAGAGAATAAGCCTGAACTAATGTCAAAGGATTTTTTATATTGGTTAGACATGTATTTGTATTCATTTGTATTCATTAAATACAAATTACCATATTATGTCGTTCACGTCAAAGAAGACAACATAACATATATGTAGGGTTACCATATATGTTTTTGTATTTTTTTGTGGCCTACCCCAGACATTTTTTAGTACCATATGAATTACTAACAGAACCACGGTTCCCCCCCACCTCCTTGATGAATTCAGGAAACACAGAATAAGATATATTTATGTTTCGACTAATTTAGAATAATATCATAATTGATGTTAAGCAAGACGATGAAATAGATCGAACCAGTTTCAGTAATCTATGAATGAACAGGAAGAGCTTGGTTTTCTTAAAATAATACTTTGAAGAGAGAATATAAAATACATAGGCTATGTCGCTGGATAACTGTAGTTCCTACTTCCCTACTATAAAATAGAAATATAATTTTGATTATGTTTTTGTTCAATCAACATTATTCTCTCTGAAGCAAAAAAAAATCTTAGAAAGGATTAATAGACGTTAAATACTATCGCTCAGAAAGAAGGGACCGTGCCAATGCAGAATGTTATTTCCTACCACCTGCTTGGAAACTGCTGTTAAATTCACTCATCACAAAGAAGAAATTTAATAATGATAAATTAAACTCTTGATTCCTGTAAACACTGCGTTGTTACTCGTAAATTTTGGGACAAAATTGATTATCTTGCTAAAAACGTGAAAAGCTCAGACAAGAAGCAACCCTGGACTGGATGCCCCTCAAGGATAGAAGGCCTGGAAGGTTCTCAAACCCTTGTTTGTTCGATTGTTTGGCGTAACAGCGGATGTTTGGTAACCCAACATATAGGGGTCTCAATTTCCTTAGTGGTTCTTAAAATCATAAATGACAGTTCATTTAGTTTTAGAGTGAGTTAATAAAAATTAATTGATGCCTCAATAAAAACTAGGCATACTAAAAGTATGCCGGGTATGCTCCTGATACCCGGCCTATTGCCCGACCATCTATCTGTGATTCCCGCGCTCCGTTGTTGCTGAGCCTGTCGAAAAGTGAAACTATTCATTATTTTTAGAGATAATTATGTATAAATACTGTTTTTTTTCAGTTGTAATGCATATCTTTTGTTTCAATTAATGGGTTATGGGTACAATAAAGTTGTCTGTTTTTCTACCTAGGAAATGCGTTTCAATTGCTCTTTGTGATATCTGACTTTTTGGCCGTTACAACCTTGGCCCAGTCCCATCATGGTCGGGTATGGGAGGTTCTACTGTACATTCAAATGAAGTAGCAAAATGGGAGCATCCCATACACAGTGAATTATTAGATTATAAATTGCATACTGAGGAGTAATCTGACACATTTGATAATCTGTAAAAAAGCAATGATGGAGTAGAGGTGTATATAAGCGATAGTTATAATTATTGATTAACACGTTCGCGGCGGCATGGGAGCGATCGCTCCCACACGGAACCCTAATGCCATCCTGATGGGTGCGATCGCTCCCAAGCTGCACTGCTTCACAATATGATTTATTTTTAAGCCAGGATCTGGGCTAGAAACATGAAGCTTTGCACAGCATTGCTCAATAGTACAATGTATTTCGGGACCACGTGGGTTTTTACTGGGCAGTACTGCTGCTACGGTGGGTTTTACAATTTTTACATTCAGGATGGTGATGAGGTTCGAGCAAAAACCTCGCCGCCGCGAACGTGTTAACTATATCAAATAAGAGGTTTAAAAAGTTTTCGACCTAACGCTTGCAATAGTAGTGATTCTTAAGTCAAACCAAAAAGATTTTTGTTAAGTTTTTTTTATAAAAATGATCAATAACAAGAAAAAAATAACACTGAAGTATCTTTGCATGATTTAACATAAAATTAATCGTCTGCCTGATAACATTTTATCCTATGTACCATGATTTAAAAATAAAAACAAAACATAACTTGAAGATTGTCACTTGAAATAGCATAACTTTGGAGATTGAATGTTGTCAACTCATTTTACAGATTGACAGGATTCATAAGAACAGTGAGTTAACAATACACAGGGAATGAAAATACAGGCAGTGTTGGAATAAATTGCCTCAACAAATACATTGTTAACTAATACATATAATCGGCTTGCTCAGATGTTAATTTTCGATTATGGCTTGTTGTCCACAACCTTATAGCCTTTCCAGAACTTCAGTCCCTCTCACTTAAGCAGTTCACAACCCAAATGAAACCTGATAATCTGTGCCATTATAGAAAATTCACATGTTATCTCTTTACAAAATTCTAAATTTAAATTAAAGCACTCCTTTTTATACCAGCGTCATTAAATGATAAGGTGTTGAACAAAATGTTACACATAAAAACCTGACTGCGCCGTCTAGAATGCTTCCCTAGCGGCTGACACAAACGCCGCCAGTTCGGCCGAGGGGGGTTGCTGCCCCCCCTGCCCCCTCCTTCAGGATCCTCCTCCCTGCGCTTGGCCCCCGTGTTGACTGAGCTCGGCTTTGACGCGGCGAGCTATATGGCTGCGTGTGTGCTTACGAAGGTGGTCCTTGCGGTAAAACCTGCAACACAACTTCTCTCACGAATACGGTACCAAAAATCTTATCATTGTAATAATTACGTTATCGATAATTTTGTAATATTTAAACACTCCATCATAGCAAACCTACTTAATCAGCGAACGTCCAAGAACAGTGCCATGGGAGTTTTGTATAAAAATATTACAGGCAGGCCTACTCACCACCTCGCGCAGGAAGATGGTACTACCAAATTTTATCAGGATATGTTAATAAGCAAGAAAACAGTTTAGATTTCTCAGAGAACATTGGAAACATATTTTGGTATTTTCTACATAACCAGTTTTTAAATCCAAAATGAAGAACTTCATAGTATTTATTAACGTTGACACAAAATTTTTTTAAGTAAGTTATTAGTATATTTTTAGTATTAGTACTTAGTTAGTTTTTCAGCCTTTCAGTACAGTTTTCAACTAAAATTATTAGGCCTAATTAATTAAAAAAACAAAACCTGGTTAGCCTTTTATAAACAAAATATTCCCCATTGTCATGATCCAATAATCCTGGGTTTCAAACCTAGAAATATCAAAGTCATAAGTCAAGACATACATCTTAACATACTTGGAGGTTCTTTTTTTAACACGTTGTGTGCGGCCGGGCCCATTCTGGCATGCTCGGCAATGCCTTTCGTATATGTTCTTTTCTCCCCCACAACTGGTTGTTGAATTCTGTTGCAAAGTATCGCGGAGGGAGAGGACCTATTGCTCTCGTTTTGTGTCAGTTTCCGTTTCCGCCATTTCCTTCGGAGTAGTGACAGTCTTTTTGTATCGGTATATAGTGTCGATAGTGTGAATTATTGTTCCTAATCATGGATGTTGTTCTTGGGATGATAGTTTATTAGATAAAACAGACTCTGTTGATAGTAGTAATGATATTATCAAGGTGGGTGAGGAGTACGCCGAGTCAGAGGGTAGCGACAATGGAATATGTGTACATGTATATATATATGTATGTTGGGCACATGTATATACATATTCATGTATAAAATATATATATGTAATACATATCATTTATTAGTTTTATATAAATTTTTAGTGTCGTGGTGTGGACGAAAATACAATTACTTGCATGCCCGATCCTGTCTGATGTGGCCATGCCCGATTGGGCTCGGAAATGGCGGCCTCATTAGTTGCACTTTTTTTACTTTAAAATGCATTTTTTCATTATATTTTATTTATTTACCTGCAAAATAAGATAAATATCGTTAAAAAAATTCAGCATTTGAGTAACTTTACCGTCAAACCTCAGCCGCAGCAAACATGTTAAAAAGGTTTTCAGAAACACTTAATAAATAAGCAGAGGAAATGTATTGAATACAATCACTAGTATTTCTTTGTACCCAGGTAATTAAGATTTTTAGTGACATTTCCGTACTGGTAAGTATGAATATATCCTATGCTCTAATACGAGCAAGGTACCGTATATTTGTATGTATACAAAACCCAGGTGTATTTGTATGTATAATACTGATCTCAAAAACGGCTCGAACGATTTTCTTCAAACTTGGCAAATTAGGCTACTTTAGTTCTTGGATAAAAATAATTTCTAAATCGGTCTCTGGGCAAGTAAAAATCTTATTTCTTTATAATCATGAATTGAAATTCAATAAATTTTAACATTGGTTTTAAGTGAAGTTTAAAATTAAAACAAGAGTATCTAAAACATTTGACACAACTGGCAAAGCACGAACCACGTGCTATGGTAACTAGATCCATTGTAAACAGCAAACTAAATTATTGAATGATAATAAAAATAATTTTTCAGGATTTAAACTTTATATTGGTGATTATGACTCTTTAGTTGAACTAAAGTACAGTAATAGGATAGCCTAAAACCACTAAACTTATTAAATTTTAAAACAAAAGAATTAGCCTAGCAACAATACTGAAATCAGCTGATATTAACCGCAGGGGTAAAAAACATGTGTTACAGTTTCATTAAACTAAAAACATCCTCAAAGCCGAGTAGGGTAAGCGAAGCCCACAAGCTAGTTTTGAAAGAAAAAAGCCTTTTGGGCTTACATGTAAGCGGACATTAGTTGTGACTGATATTACTATGACTACAAAGAATTGTTCAAATTTACCGAGCCAACGCTCGGCCCCAGGTACACTTGGTAAAAAAAAGTTTCCACTACGCCTGCCATGAAAACTCACCCTTTTCCGCATTCTGGACAGATGTGACGTTTTTCACCGGAGTGGATGACAAAGTGCAATGTGAGCTGCTCCTTGCGCTTGAATGCTTTGCAGCAGACGGTGCAGACGTACGGCCGGTCGGGGTTGTGGCTTTGTTTGTGTCGCGTTAGGTGGTCCTTGCGCTTCAACCCAGCCCCGCAGATGTCACAGAAGAACCTGTAAGAAACAACTAAGTTGAACTTTCAATATCATGTTACAGTATTGTAAATTAAGATTAGAAATGCTTTGATGCTCACATTGAAGCAAATCTATTACTAACTACAACAGAATCACTGGTCTTTACAATAGACCAATTCAATCAAAATATTTTACTTTGTTGGTAGCTTGGCTTCTTAAAACCTAATTTCTTAAGCTTTATGAAGTGAATCTCTCATAAAAAATTGATGATTTGTCATGGTTATAGTTGTGGCAGTATTGACTACACAACTATATGGTAGGCTATACTTTTGCCTGTGACAATTGAGTGGGAGCATAATGCATCCTCAGCTCTCCAATTACGATTATAAAACACTGTGTAACGATACGTGGTTTAACTAACAGTAGAATCTGGATAATACGAACTTTTTGGGACCAAGCCCTGTTCAGTTAAGCAAATTTTTGGACTAGGCAGCGTTCATAAAAATGATTTGATTTTGACTTGTTTACTCCTGCCCTGCCCATATTATCTTAGCTCTGAAAGGCAATTGGACAGCAGAAAGTGCTAACGATTTCACCGCATTAACTTAAATAATGAGAAGAATAATGTAAAATGGTAAATAAGTTTGACAAAGATGATCAAACCATAGAACAGCAAAGGATTCATATAAAATGGCCGTAAATTCCACATAATATCAGCGGCCACTATTTTTCTCCAATTTTAAAATTAAGAACAAATTTGTTAATAGGCCTACTATTTCAACAATATATGTTTGGATTAGGCAGATTTTTGGAATAGAGAGGTTTGGAATAGCGAGACTCTAAAGTATTTTGATGTTTGGAAACTATCTCACATAGGCCTAGTGGTTATTTCATCACCACAATAATTAGGCCTACCGTACATGAAATTAATCTTACCAAATAGGCCTAGGCCTTTATGTAGCCTACATAGACTAGGCTACCGTACTTTTAACATTTTATCAGGCTACGGTACACCAAAATAAAACAACTCTAACCTGCGTTCCATAGTGTGTCCAAGCAAATGCTGTTCTAAAAGACCTTTATCTGGGTATGCCATGTGACATTCCGGACAACAATATAACGTTGAACCATCCAATGCTGTTGTCAACCGAATTTCACCCGGCCTTGGTCTAGGCTTTCTCTCTTTGAACAAAGTCTTCTTTTTCTTCTTCCTCTTTGAGGGCGAGAGCGGCGATTGATCATCATGAGGCTGGATGTGATTTTGATCAATTTGATCTAACGGAGGCTCCATGGACGTTTCCACATCTCTTTTGTTGCTGGCGGGTTCAGGAGACGAATATTTCAAGAAGTGGTGAAGAGATATTGGTAACGTGGATGCAGGGAGGTGTGATAAGTAATCAGCTACAGTTGACCCTGGAGTGGCAACACTTTGCCATGTGGGAGGCATACCTGGTTGTTGAACTATCGTGTACTCTGTGTTTGGATTTTGGCCGTTTTCTTGCTCGGGTTTCTGCTCAGATTTGATCTCTTGTTGATGGTGTACGTTCTCCTGGTATTGGTTACGTTTGACGTCCTGATCTCCATGAGTATACACGGTATAGTGAATAGTCTCATTTTGATGTGATGGGGCACTTGACACAGACACCATACTGTTTTCAATCTGTGTGCTGCTGTCTCGTTGGTATTTCACAGGCATTGGGTGTTGATCATAATGATTGGTGTATCTACTGGATGAACTAACCATCGGTTCTTCAGACATTACAGTACCATTATGACTGCTTGTGGTTATGCCATTTATGCTGCTATTGGTCTCATGAGTAAACTTAGCAGGGGCGAACTGATGAATTGAGACAGGAACAGATGAAGGGAAATGCCCTCCAAATGGTGAAAAGTTCATGATAGTTTTTAATTTTTATTTTCCTGAAACAAAAGAAACAGTGTAGGCCTAGGCTATTAAAAAAAAATATATATATATATACAGTAAATCAACTTAATAGATCTTTTGGTTAACCTTTGTTATACTACTCCAATGTTTTTATCGATGTTAACATTTTAATTTTGCGATACCGTAGTCGCTACCTATTCTATTGATGATACAATTATACATGAAACGATTACAATTTCATCACCAGATTTAACTTAGTTTTATTCGAAGATAATTAAAAATACTGTACCTTTTGACAATAAAACTAATACAGTATGGTAACTGAAAAAAAACATGTACAAATTTTAACTAATGTAACCTGTAACATTATCAAAGAACAATACAAAATAAACTACACAAGTTTATTTTGTAGGTGTATCTTAATTGTGAAAAGAAGCTGACTTTGTTAGACCTAAATAGCCTCACTAAAATGCTGCCAAATAATACTAATCAGAAAAGAATTTTTTTTGCTATCGTATTGAGGGAATATGCGTTTTAAATGTTTCCAAACACCACAGATTTTGTTGTTATAAACATCGTTGTCAGTAAAAGTAACAGAGGTTTATGGTTAGATTGTTAGGTAGGTTAGATTATTATGAGTATGGTATAAATAAATTACCATATGATTGTATTACACATATCTAAACTCAAATGATTATAACTGTGGAGTAGGATAACGAAGTTCTGCAAACTTTGTTACCATTATCGATGTGGAAATTTCGATATTGCGATTATTTAATAGCTGTAATCGTTTGAGTTGAATTATGCGTAGTACGATCATATGGTAATTCATTTATACTATAGGCCTACTAATAATAATAATTTAAATCTAACAATCTAGCTAACCGTAAACCTCTGTTGCTTTTATTGACAGCAATGTTTATAACAACAAAATCAATGGTACGCCTAATTGGAAACATTCAAAACGCATATATTTATTCCCTCAATAGCAAAAACATACCTTTTCAATTAGTATTTGGTCCCAGCATTTGTGGGCCGCTATTTTAGGTCTAACGAAGTCTGCTTCTTCTCACAACTAAGCTACACCTACACAATAAACTTGGGTAAGTTTAGTATATTGTGTTGTTAATGTTACAGGTTACATTATTAGCTCAATTTGTACTTGTTTTGGTTATTTTCAATTACTTATTGCTATATATTTCTTTTATTGTAAAAGGTACCTATGTTTAATTATATTAGAACAAAACTAAAATCATGTGACAATATCATAATCGTATCGTGTACTTAACTGTAGGCCTATCATCAATAGAATAGCAATATTACCGTGATATTGAAATTTCCGCATTGATAATAACGGTGGAGTCTGATAGCAAAGTTTCAAATATTTACATAAAAGGGGTTTCACCATTAAGGGAACCAAGTTAGAGCATATATTGAACAGTAAATACTAGAACTCCTTTTTCAATTGTGTTATATAGGCCTAGTTTTACAATGGTGTAAATTTAAACTTAGTATATAGGCCTAATTTAGCCTGACAGAGAGGCAATTGACTAGTGGATAAAAAATGAGTGGCTTTTTTTAAAAGGTTAGTACGTTAGCCTACCGTAACTTAGGTTAATATTTTGGGGCATGCATTGAAGTAATGCAATACAGTACGTAATCTAAAATTAGGACTATGCCTAATGTCAAGTAGAACAGTTGTAAGCCTATAAAAGATAATACTCTATTAGGCCTAAAAAATTAAAGTAGCATTTTACAGCATGTCAGATAATTAAACACATCAATAATTGTTGTAGTAACAACTGTGTTTTGACCAGGGGGGAGTTTTACAAAATTGGTATAGGATTAGGCCTATGTTTGTCCACGGTTGTTTAATTTTATGTTCACCTTATTACCATGCATAACCTAAACCAACAAAAATAACCTAAACCAACAAAAATAATTAAGAATGATAAAGATAGAGGTCCCAGGAATTTCTTTGATTGATAGGTCTACTAAGAACAACTGTAAGAAAAATTACGAGATAATTTCTTGTCGGCTCTAATGCCTAGATTTAAAACTTAACTTAAAACACAACCAAAATCGTTCTCACCATTCCGAAGAAAACAGAAAATTCTTAGTAAAATTAAATCAGACTAGGCTACACCCTACCCCCATTCAAGAACAATAACAACAAACAAACTGACAACACCTGCCTCAACCCAAACCACTAACCCAAGAAACGAAAAATATGGTGGAATGGGAATGACGACGAATAATGAGTGAAGAGTGAGAGAGACAGAGAGGTTTTACGTTGGGTGAGCACTTTTTCATACAAACAGGACGGCGACTATCGGTTATCGATATCGATTCGAATCATCGACATCGCTTCAAATATCGGTTATCGACATCGATATATTCATACTTGTGTCATTGAATATACATCTTTGTATCCTTAGTCAATGCTTGTGTTGTCTATGTTCGTTGCTGTCTATAAAATGGAAGTTGGAAGGATGTTGATGTAATACGAATTGTTTAAGCATTCCCAGAAGTAAAAACCACCTTAACCATATTCTTGATTGAAAGCTCTTAACGTGAAAACTCCAGAAAGATCACCTTTTCCAACCGTTTAAGAAATAGGCCTAGAGATCTTTAAAAATTGCTGTGGTTCCATCTTCAGCTTTTGAAGCCTTAGGGCCTTAAGGATTTATCTGATCTGAAATCTTATGGAAAATAGTTAATGTGGAATTAGATTATCTACAACTTTTGCATTTGAGGTTTTGCTCTTTCACTTTTTTCGCACTAAAACTCTTTAAAGTTGGGTTTGGAATGTAGCTTGTAGCACAAAAGTTGTTTAAGCATTCCTAAAAGTTAAAACCCCCACAGTTATACTTGATTGACAACTTCAACCTTTTATAGGGCTCCTTTTATAGCGGTCTTCATAGTTAGAATGTTATTGTTATGGAAGCAACATTTTCATAAATTATTAATACCGAACCTAAAATAAAAATCTTGATTGCTTCAGATGTTGAACTCTGAGACCATTACCACTCACACTCAAACTCTCATTCCAATTCGATACGACCGGTTGATAGGTAGTTGGAGATAACCGACAGTGCGACAGTCGCCAAATGTTTCGATGTCGATAACCGATAGTCGCCGTCCTGTTTGTATGAAAAAGTGCTCACCTTTACGTTGAGGGGTGGAGCGGTGGAGGGTGGAGTGAAAATTATTGGGAAGGGTGGGGGAGTATATTAAAATAATCGAAGGGTGTTAGCAGTTTAAATGAAAAAAAAAAATTATAGCGTCGAGTAAAATCATTGATTTTCTATTATAAACAGTAAAGCCACTTCAGACTTCAGCATTTATAGTCATTAGTAAAATAAAGTATGAACCACATAAATACATATGTTTTATCAACTCAATTATTGGTCATGAATTTACAGAGTACTACTTCCATGACCAATGCCACTGTTTACTTTGATCAATGCCTCTTTTCGATATATTAATACCAAAATTTGACTATATCAATTTTAATATTAACGACATAGGTAGTCTTAGTCTACAATAAGAACATTTATTTATTTCAAACGGATAAGTTACATTAATTTATTAATCATTAGCTTACCCGGCATGATTCGCAATCTTCGCAATGAGCATTTCTAACTTGAGCATTTTTTGCCCTTCAGGAGCCCAATTTTTTAATCGAGTGAGTCAATGGTAGTATTCCGGGCGCCTCACCGGTGTTACCGGTGACTAAAAAAGACGATAATAATTGTCGTCTGCTAACAAGGCATTTGCATTGTTTAGCAGACGACAGTTACCGTTTTGGTAACACCGGTGAGGCGCCCGGAATACTACCAGTCAGCTACATCCACGGCCATCTCTAGTACAAGGCCATGTCCTTCGAACTGACAACGCCGTAACGGTGTCTACCAGGAGTAACCATAGATATATACTAAACACCTGGATCGGTAACTGAAATGGCGGAATAGCGCTAAAAACGAGCCGCTTCCCCCACCACTAGCCAGTATTCTTGGTCAGTGTTGCCAACCCTGTGCGAGTAATTATGTAATGTAATTTAAATAAATAAACTAATTAAATAAACTACAGTAGTGCTGTATTTTTTAGTCTTTCTTGCCTATGAAATGATAAATATCAGCCTTTGGAATGTGCACTAATACATCCAAAAGCTGCAGAGTACAGAACAATCTTTCATCATCATAATTATAATTGAACATTTAAAAAAATGTAAACAAGAATGCAGCTAACCGGGGCCTACCCGAGCTAACGCACCGACAACAATCATGTCAGCTGATATCAGAGCGGCGCGGCGAAGGCGCAGCGGCGGTAATACTGGCTAGTGGTGGGGGAAGCCGGCTCTTGTTTAGCGCTATTCCGCCATTTAGTATGAAAGATTTGTAAATATCCTTAGTTGGTAGGTCAATTATAACGTAAACAATATATCATGTTTTAATAGAATGACAATTTGCAATAAAAATACAAGGTTTATTTAACTAACTGCTTATATTCGACTTTCCCTTTTTGAAAAAAGGCTTATTAGACCATTATTTGTTTGGTATAATTTAATTGTAATACTACATACATATAGTTATTTACAATATGTTTAGTTGTTTAACAAAATTTTCACCACTATGGACACAATCTCAGAAACTATTACGGTGTTTAAAGGTGGCTATATGTTGTTACGAAACGAGTCTGTTATTTATTTTTTGATCTGAAGTAAGGTTAGTAATTATGATATCAATCCTTTGTTTATTACTATAACTTATTTTGAATGGAAAGAAGCAAAATTTATTCTGTAAGTTAACGATAATGTAAATAAACTCAGATTTAAATTTATTGCTTAAAATTTAAAAGAATCATGTAAAAAGTGTAAGTTTAATTACATTCTATAGTTAAACTAGTTAAACTGGATGTTATGAATTTTTATTCACTCATATATTGAGAATTAATTTTAATGAAGGCATAAAAATAATAATGTTTAGGTTATTTCAATATGTAAAAGATTATGAGCATTTCGGCTATGGATTGCCATCAATCACACACGCTAAATTATTCAATGCTCCCTATTTACGTTTGTTTTCTGATTAGTAAAATAATCGAAATTACAAAATTTATTCCTTATGTATTAAATTTGGAATTTTTTATAAAAAGAGTTTTATGTAACACACATAACACCGAGTAATGCTACATCGTTTCTTTATCCGCTCCGTTTGCGCACCATCAAGTCTGATATAGTTTCATCTAGAAATGAAAATACCGCTTTTAGCGAGTTATGGCTGCTAATTATAGTAAGTTTGACTCTTCCTCTAAATTACCATATAGAGGCTAAAGCTATACTTTTCAATTAAACATTACAATATAGGCGATTAAAGTTAACGGTGCACGACATCATCCATTTACTGCAATGATACTGGCAGAGTGCCGAATACTCCCTGTGCAACGTTGCCACTTCTCGCTCGCCATATGGCCTTGTACTAAATATGGCCGTGATATAATACGAGCATTGTCCATAGATATAAACAATTACATCTGGATCGGCAACTGAGACGACGGAATAGGGCTAAAAACGAGCCGGTTTCCCCCACCAATAGTTTGGATTACCGCCGCCGCCACGCCGCGCCATGTCAGCAGCTGGCATCGTTATTATTGGTGCGTCTGGTTTGTTTACATTCTTTGATTTCAGCCGAAATCGTTAATTGGTGGATCCACTCCGATTAACCCCAACTATAGTAAGATGAACGAAAATAGTCCGATGGAAATTTTAACAGCTGTGTCCCCCCTCAATTCCTCTCGCCCAGCAATGTTGTCATTTGTGGTTAAGTTTAACATGTGCAATACAGTATAAAAATGTATTTCAGATCAAATCTGACAACACTGCGTTGACTCATGGCGTTGACTATCATCGGACTATTTTCGTGAATCCTACTATAGTGGTGGGCTTAACGGCTCGTTTTTGCAGCATTGTGTTAGCGATCCAGATGTAATTGTTTATAGGTATGGCACTGTCTGAAGGGATGTGTGTTCCACGATCTCGAAATTTAGCTGGTATGTTTTTCTTAAACTTTGCATTTAAGAGTGTTTTGTCCCAAAAATAAGTTTAGAAACAGCCTCAATCCCAGGAGAAATCGATTTTGGTCTAAATTTAAGTTTAAAAATAGTAACTTTTAACATTGGTCTCATGGGTTGCTATTTTGGTAACGAAATAACAACAAAAGATATACAAAAATAAAGAAACATTAATGTTAAGCAGTCTTTTTGGAAAAGCTGTTAACAATGAAGAAGTACAGTTGGTTTTTGGTGTAAATTGAATAGCTTTTTACTATGACACTATATCAATAGTGAATTAAAATCAATGTGCAAGACTCGGTTAACCTGGTACTGTCAACAATAGAAGAAGGACTGCCATACTACCATGTCCTGATTAATTAACATGCAAATAATATGGAAAAATGACATTTTTACGTAATTAAAAAACAAAAAACAAAAGAGATACAGCACTAATGTAAATTACCAAGCTGCTCAGTTCAACGAGACATACAAAATGACATGTATGAGTATTTAACATTTTTGTTATTGTTTTATGATAAAACAAACATTTTAAATGATATTTTTTTACATTTTATTAATAATTATTAAAAAATATTATTAATTAATAAAATTTAATAAATATACACAAAAAATAAGAGTTTTGTTTATGTAAACATTAAAAAAATATTAAATTTGG